>JAQQSY010006017.1:0-11298 GCA_028646535.1 Procyon lotor | reverse complement strand
CTAGCTTCCTTTATGCTGTAGGTTTTAGAGTTGGTAAAACTTTCAGGCAGGCATGAAAAACTAAATTCACTGTCTTGTAAGTGCAAGTAATTGATGATGAAAGTACAAAGTCTCCCAAATAAATATGGACATATTTTGTCCAAAGTGAATTTTGTTTATTGCTAAGAATTATTTTGAAGGCATTTTGTAATATACACATATATAATATACAAATGGCCTTTGGTTCTGTATGGCTCATATAGTGTGTCAGTGTTTGGAAGAACATTAATTGCATCGAACATTTTGTATAGCTTGCTATATTTTATTATTTTAAATTATTTTATTATATATTATATGTATTATTACATATTATTAAATATTTTAATATTTTAAGAAGTCTTTTTGATACACTTTATCCCAGTTGTCATGAAATCCTTTTCATCTTAACTCAATTTAAGTTAAGTCTTAGATAGTCAGGGCATGAGGGTGGCATAGTCAGTTAAGCGACCGACTCTTGATTTCAGCTCAGGTCATGATCTCAGTGTGTGACTGAGGCCCACGTGGGGCTCTATGCTCAGCATGCAGTCTGCTTGAAATTCCCCTCCCAATCAGCCTCTCTCTTTCTCTCTAAAATACATAAATCTTAAGAAAATATATATCTTAGATAGTAAAACCAGATCCTTCCGAGAAATAACACCAGAGTGAAGAAAGTGGTAAGATACTAAAGATATTAAAATAGTTTTAAAATATCCAGAATTACAGAGAAATCTAGAAACCGTTACATCCTACGGTCCTCTAGCTTTGCTTCTCTCCTGGATTTCATTCTTGGGTCATGTCAGGAAATCCACAATGTCTCCATCTTGGCTATACTTCAGAAGCTTTTAAGAATTGTAATGCCCAGATCGAGTAAATCAGTATCTCTGGGGGTGGGATCCAGGTATCATTAGAATTTGTAAATTTTTCAGATAATTTCAAAATGCAATCAAATTTGGGATCCACTGTCCCTATTAAAAAAGGGACGTCTCAATAAAAAACAGAGTTGTGTGATCCTCCTGGCATACTGAATTTTGGGGTCAAATTATCTGCAGTACTGTTTGAGGAATCAAAAGTAAAATCAGACTTGAGAAAATCTTTTACTGATACCACATAAAGAGATTCCCTAATGTTTGCGATAGATTTGGGGTGGTGGAATTCATTTAAAATTAATGGGAGAAAAGCATAGTGAAAGTAATTGGTAAATTACTTACAAATCATATATTTCTGCTAAGACAGCAACTTACTTTATGAATTACTGGATAGGGATTAAAGAACAAGTTCTTGAAAGAACATTTACAGTAACTGAGTCACCTGCTGTCACAACAAATCAGTATCTTACCTGAGAGACTTTCAAATTCAGGAATAGTAAATGCTTTTAAATGAATTATAACAAGCACAAGCTATAGTTAAATGACTTTGGGAATCAGTTGCTCAAGACCAAATATCCAAAATTCTCTAAATCTAGCTCCATGATGGACTCATGCATTGATCTTCAGGGATTTAGTTTTTCCCTGCTTTATTCTTCACATCTGTAAAACGGAGTATTTGCACCTATTTCATGGAGGAATTAAAAGAATTAATTATAAGGCACATGGAAGGTGAAAAATACATGTAATTAAATTCCATAAGAGTTCCTATGGAGGTTGCTAAAGATATGATAGAAATTCATTGTTCTAGCTAGAAGTTAGTCTCCTTAAGCATATGTTCATTTTCAACTCTGTCCATTCATTGATTCAACAAATAGTCAATTGTGATCTACTATGTGTCACTGCCTAGGTGGTAAAAAAAAAATTCCCTGTGCTCGTGAAATTATAATCTTGTATGGGAAAGAGAGAACACACACACACACACACACACACACAAACATATAGCAGACTGTGAAAAGTGCTTAGGGAACAAATAGGAGGGATAGGTAGAGGGATAGAGAGTTAAGTAGAGTAGTAGAGGGGATCCAGTTAAATGGGGGTGATTATAGAGGGTCTCTAGGAAAGACTACAAGAAAAAAGGGAGAAGTTGTTCATGCAAACATTTTAGAAGAGAGATTTCTTTTTCTTTCTCTCTCTCTCTCTCCTTCCTTCCTTTTGTTTCTTTTTTTTCCTCTCTCTCCTTCCTTCCTTCTCTTTCTCTTCTTTCTTTCTTTCGAGAGATTTCTTTTTTTTTTTTTTTAAGATTTTATTTATTTGACAGAAACACAGCGAGAGAGGGAACACAAGCAGAGGGAATGGTAGCGGGAGAAGCAGGCTTCCTGCGGAACAAGGAGCCCGATGTGGGGCTCGATCCCAGGACCCTGGGATCATGACCTGAGCCAAAGGCAGACGCTTAACGACTGAGCCACCCAGGTGCCCCTCTTTCGAGAGATTTCTAAACAGAGAGAACCATAAGTCGAATGTGTTCAGGGTCTTCAAGAATAATACAAAGGCTACTGTATCTAGGTTAGGAGTGAGGTGGGTTATTTTAAATTAATATATTAATATTAACCCATGCATTTTAAGACCAAAGGACCTAGATAAGATCAAAGTACCTACTGTTCCAGGTAGATGGTGGTGGTTTATAGGTCAGCACAGGAATTCCAGAAAGGGAGCCTTGGGCATTCTTAGTCAAATATTTATTAGTACCTGTTATATCTTTGATTTTAAAAACCTGCAAATGTTGTTCTCTGGAAGTTTATATTTTTGAGAATATATATATAATTTCACCCTCAGTTTGGATGAGCAAACTCAACTACATTAATATTAAGATTGCATTAGGGTTTAGACAGATCTATGGCGATGCTACATCATTTATTTTTAAACTAGCAAAGTTGCAAGGAAAGAAGTGACTCCTAAAAAGTAATGACACTGGACTGAGACTCTAAGGGAATAATTTGTATTTTCTCTATGCTCTCAAACATGTCACTAGATGTATTTAGCTGAAAGATCATTCAAAATAACACTGAATTCTTTCTAGAAGTTTAAATCTTACAAACTATAGTACTGAAAAGGAAAACATATTAAGATATTTACAGTCAAAATAGGAAAGAAAAAATTTTAAAATACTAAGTATAGAAGGCAAACCAAAAAGTACAGAAAACAGTATAGTGGACAATGCACTTTGGTAAAAAATATAATCTACATTTTTATTTCATTTAGCAGGTTAACAGCAATGCCTGCCATAGTTTTGCTTTTTTCTGTCTCTCTTTTTAAATTTTTTTATTTTTATTTAAAAAAATATTTTATTTATTTATTTGACAGACAGAGATCACAGGTGGGCAGAGAGGCTGGCAGAGAGAGAGGGGGAAGCAGTCTCCCTGCTGAGCAGAGAGCCCCATATGGGGCTTGATCCCAGGACCCTGAGATCATGACCTGAGCCGAAGGCAGAGGCTTTAACCCACTGAGCCACGCAGGCACCCTTCTCTCTTTAAATTTAATCAATGCATAGCCAAAATTATTTCATCTATGCACAAATGACAGGTGTCACTCCATTTTATCTGTAAATATTTTATTATGTATCTTTAAAAGGTTGGCTTTAAAAAAAAATACTTCTTTGGGGGAGGGGGGCAAGATGGCGGAGAGGTAGGAGACCCTGTTGCAACCTGTCCCCAAAAGTGAGCTGGATATCTGCCAGACCATGCAGAATACCCATAAAAAAAATACTTCTTTAAAAAAAAAAAATACTTCTTTTATGCAATCAGGGTTCAGAAATACAAAACATAAAATTTACCATTTTAATAATTTTCAAGCGGACAGCTCAGTGGCACATCCACACTGTAGTGCAACCATCTCCAAAACTTTCTCATTTTCCCAAATGGAAATTTCATACTCATTAAACAATTACTTGTAATTCACTGAATCCTTTAGGGACAGAGCTGCACGTAGCAGTGACATTTTTCGAAACCCAAAGAGACGATGAAACTAAGAATCAAATGACAGAATTTAAACCTTTATAAGACCTTCAGAGGAGGTGTGCCTGGGTGGCTCAGTCAGTTGGGTGTCTGCCTTTGGCTCAGGTCACGGTCCCGGAGTCCTGGGATAGAGCCCTGCATCAGGCTCTCTGCTCGGCGGGGAGTCTGCTTCTCCCTCTGCCTGTCGCTCCTCCTGCTTGGGCTCTCTTTTTTCTCTTTCTGTCAAATAAACAAATAAAATCTTAAAAAAAAAAAAACAAAAATGACTTTCATAGGAGTTCAGACAATTCAAAGTAATTCAAAGTTAACTATTTTGAAAATAAAACTACTTTGAAAATAAAAGCACACTGCGCAGTTTGTGAATCTGATTGCTTTTTGGTTTGATGGGTGTGCTATCTGTCACATGAGGAGACACCATTGCCGAGAGTCAACAACCGGCAAGGCTGGCTCCGTCTGCCCAGTTTGGCAGGTTGGGAAAGAGAACCATGCTCTGGCATGTTGATTCAGCACCCCTGGCAAAGACAGGGCCGATGTTCAATCCCAGACAGAATTTCCCAATATGTCTGCAAGCCGAGCAACGAGATACCAGGGGCCTGTATCATCAAGGTACTTCCAGTGTGGGCTCTCAAAAGAATAGGGAACGTCAGGGAGACCGATGTGAATAGGTGTTTTGCATTATTGATGTCAAGCAGGAAATGAAAATCTAAAGATCTGAATTCATTAATGTTAACTACATATTGATGGGCTTAGGGTCTTAGAAATACAGTTCTATGAATTTTTTCCAACCTACTCCTTAAAAATATTATATTGGGGTTAGCATCAGGATTCTATAGAGATAATACAATGTAAAACTGCTCCTAGGATCTATTAATTTTAAAATATTTTAATTAGGGGCGCCTGGGTGGCTCAGTGGGTTGAGGCCTCTGCCTTCGGCTCAGGTTGTGGTCTTGAGGTCCTGGGATCGAGCCCTGCGTTGGGCTTTCTGCTCAGCGGGGAGCCTGCTTCCCCCTCTCTCTCTGCCTGCCTCTCAGCCTACTTGTGATCTCTCTCTCTCTGTCAAATAAGTAAATAAAAATCTTAAAAAAATATTTTAATTGGTTAAAATGAATTAGCAAATTGTGCCCAATTTCATGTACTTGCAAAGTTTCTATTATTGATGTAAAATATAATTGGTTAACTATTTTAATAAGTTTTTAGCATTTTGTAGCTCTGCATACCTAAACAAATCTCTCCTGTAGCAAAACTCGACGTACATGAGAGAGGAAAGAATAGTATTTACCTTATATTCCAATATTATAGTTGGGACATAATAATATTCACCAACTTGAAGTGTGACTAAACTGAACATAGTATAAAATACAGTTCTCTAATCACTAGTTAGTTCTCTAATGCCACTGAGTAAAAGTACTATCCAAACTATGCATAAATGGAGAATCATCGAATATTAATGTCAAATGGAATTTTAAGATTATATAACTCAGGGGGTCATAATCGCTTTGGATTTATAAATTGAGAATCTGAAAAAAAGTATGCATCTTCTCTCTCAAAAAAGGCATATAATTTTGCTTATAGTTTCATATCTTCCCAGACTGTCTGATGCCCTAATCAAGCATCTGAGTAATTCAACTCCTTCCTTTTATGGCTAATGGAACTGAGACTAGTTGTGGCTATGTGTCCCACCCACAGCTCACTTTAGTTACAAAGCAAATTTGCTATCACTTGGTTATGAAATGTCTTAAGCAAGTGTTCATCTAAACTTAAGCAATTGATGGGAGTGGCCCCATTGGCCTAAATGTCCTGACCTCGCCTCTCACTGTGCCTCAGATTCTCACCCGTGGGGTCTTCAGGTCGCATATTTGCATTATTGTGGACATTAGGTACTGTCCTCCGTTCAAATGCCAGCTGAAGGCAAATCTGATACGGGCCACTAGCCCAGACTCTCTTTCTCTCATGCTGAATTCATGCTTTGAGACTTTTGGCTTCCTTACCTGCTGCTGCCCTTGCACCTTTACATAGTTGCCTACTTGTCTGTAGAACAAGGAGGAGGGGCTAGAGAATATACCTGGGGGGAAGGGGGGGAGGCAAAAAACTCTCTTTACCGGGATTAAAGTTAAGCAAGGGCAACATTTTCAAAAGCTTCGTGTGCCTCAGATAATTTTTTGTAGCTAGAAGTGAGAGAGTTCTGGACATGTTTTATATGGTAATACTGGGCAACCATATTCCCGATGCTGCCAAAAGGTATTTAAAAATGCCCATGAGAGACTGTGGACTATGAGCAACAAACTGAGGGTATTGGAGGGGAGGGGGTAGGGGTTGGGCCAGCCTGGTGGTGGGTGTTGAGGGGGGCACGTGCTGCACAGAGCACTGGGTGTGGTGCAAAACAATAAATCTTGTAACACTGAAAAAAAATGCCCAGTTTTAAGAGTCTCATGTAATTAACTTGGGGAAACTGCACATGTTCGATAACGGTTGTGTTAAGGCCAAGAAGGAAGCTTGGATTGATATTCCAGGTCAGAGAGGGATTTCCTTGTGAACATATTTGCTCTCAAACAATTCATAAATTGAAATATAGAAATATAACATAAACCCAACAAGTGCTTTTTCTGATTGCTTGAATGAAATATATATACTTTTTTTGCGTGACTTTCTCTTATTCTTATTTTAGTTTTTAATTTTTTTAGAAGACTATTTGAGAGAGGGAGAGAGAGAGCAGGAGCTGGGGTGGGAGAGGAGGGAGGAGCAGAGGAAGAGGGACAAGCAGACTCCCCACTGAATGGGGAGTCCATCAGGCTGATCCCAGGACCCTGGTATCATGATCTGAGCTGAAGGTAGACACTTTAACCCCAGGTGCCCTATATCTTGGTATTTTCAACAAATGTAACAATGTAGGTATTTTTAAAGTTGTTACATTTTCTTGGAGAACAATTTATTTCTTATTTATTTATTTAGAGAGTGCATGGGAGGAGAGGAAAGCGGAGGGGTAGAAGGAGAGAATCTTAAGTAGGCTCCATACCCAGGGCAAAGTCCCACATGGGACCTGAGCCAAAATCAAGAGTCAGATGCTTAACCAACTGAGTCACCTAGGTGCTCCTTGGAAAACAATTTCTAATGGCTACATAGATTTTTATCATACAGGCATGCCAACACTTACTTAACCATTCACTCTCTTATTGGAAATCCAGGGTGTTTTCAATTTTCCTCACTCAATATTGTTATATGTGGATCTTTGGGTGCATCTCTATTTCTTTGGAACAAGTCCCGGGTGTAGAATATTTCTTTAGGATTTTGCTGCATACTATTAAATACCCTACACAAAGTTGTACCAATATACTCCTAGCTGTAATTCAACCTAAGAGTGTTCTTTTCTCTTATTCTTCTGTTTACATTGTTTGTTAATTTTTTTTTATTTTTCTTTCTATTGTGTTTGTATGAGATTATGGATAGTAACTAAACTTACAGCAGTAATCATTTTATAATATATGTAAGTCAAACCATTATGCAGTATACTTTAAGCTTACACAGTGATGTATGTAAATTATATCTCTAAAATATTGGGGAAAAGTAAAGTTCAATATATATATAAAAATCTATGGCAATTTGATACGCTAAATAGGGTCTTCTATTTTAATATTCATTATTTTGATAATTAAACCACTTTTCCGTATATATGTTATCTATTTGTGTTTCTTCTAATGTAAGCTGTTTGCATTTTTAATTACAATATTCATTATTTGCAAACTGATTTGTAAATTTGTAGGAATTCCCTATTTATCTTGAGTATAAACCCTATGTTTTATGTATTGAAAATATTTCCCATTTTTTATTTTCCTTAGCTTGTGATGGCACTTTTTTCCTCTAAGTGTCAAGAAATGGTATCTGTAGCTCCAGATTTATTTGAGCTGAACTACTTTACAGTGGGGGCAGCCCTCATTGTATTTATCTGAGAGGATGTATGGAGGGGACACATGGAGGGTTTGGGGAGTTAAAGGTGAAGTTTTGGAGGTCTTCAGCACCTCTGATTTCTCATGGCTATTTCCATTCTAATTGCTGAGATTATACATTTTTCTGGATCAACTCACAAATTTTAGTTTCAGAAGCAGTCATAACACAGAATCTGGTTGTATTGATCCGTACGTTCTCGTTGCCTTTGCAAGTGCTGTTCGGGCTGACTTTGAGCAGTCTGGATGGCTGGCTGTGGTCAGAAGGCCTTCTGGCTCCCAATTGTATCCTTACTCTGCTTTGCTCCAGACGCCCTGGCCCAAAGCCTATCTCCTTCTTGCTCTCATTGCACTTCCTTGAAAGGCTGCAAGAACTGAACACACTTGAACACATTCTCCTTTGTTTCCAGGACTATTCACTTCTCACTCCTTCTCCTTTGACATGACTGTTTTCTTCCGTGGTCTGTAACTGGCCAACTCAGTTCCAGATACAAATTTCTAGGCTAAGACTCTGTTGGTTTCAAAGAGAAACCAATTCAAGGTGCTCTAGCAAAAGCAGGAGATTTATTATAAGCCTTTAGGGCAGGGAAGATAGCTAAGACTCATGAATACCAGGCAAGAAACCGAAATGTCAGAAATTCAAGAAATTTTTATCTTCTCTCTTATATCTGCTATCATTTCATGTCTGCCTTTTTCTTTATCGGTGGACTGGCTTTCTTCTCCTCCCAAGTCCCCCCAGTAGTCTAGGGATAGCAGCTCATGGTTTCCAGTTTAACATCTGGACCCATGAAAAGACTGACTTTCTTCCTCTCAGTCCTGAAGGGGAGCAGAATATTCTACTCGAGCACAAGGATTATTTTGAGCTGAAGGCAACGGAGAGGCAGACAGAAAAAAAGCTTGTATTTTCCCCTATTTGCCTAAAAAGCAGGACATGAATTTACAAAGGTATCCCACTCTACCAGACAGGATAAAGTTAATCCCTGGGGACAATTTTAGACCCTCATCAATAGAGAAGGCACTGATTTAAATGCCTTCTCTAAATCCCACTTAAATTTAAATCCCACTGCCCCTCCCTGGCCTTCCCCCACCTCTTTCTCTGTCTTCAGCTGAAGATGGTATCTAAACCATAATTTTAAGCCACCCTTTGGAATCACTGGTTTCCCCCTCAGTATCTCCCATTTATACATGAGGTACACATGTTAATAAACTTCCATTCATTTTTCTTTTGTCAATCTGCCTTTTACTACAAAGACCTCAGTCAAGACCTCAGAAGGTTACAGGGAAAATTGTTTTTCCTCCCTTACAAACTCCTAGGATAAAGCTCTTTTAACTTTTCCAGTTAATCTTGAGGTGTATTTTTATTTAATTTGTACATCATGTGAAACTTGTTTTTAAAAGGCTTATTTTAGAAAGCCAATGTAAAAAAATAAAAAAATAAATTTAATATTCTGTTCTAGAACAAACCCCAAACTCCTAACACATAAACTTCATACTCTTAGTTTTGAAAATGTAAATTACATGTCAATATCATTGTACTCAAGAACCACAAAGACCAGGGAACAGTATTATCTTACAGAGGAAGGGAAAAGCTTCCTCAAATTGTTCTTGAACATCTGAAGAGCCACTGCTGTTTGGGAACAAAGGAACAAAACTTAGGAGTCTGCTAGACTTCCTTTAAATCTGCTCTGAGAATTTTGAAAAGGACACTGGCTTTTCAACTTCTCAGAGGACCACATTTTTGAAAAGTTTTAATCAAATGTAGACAATGCTTGATTTTTCCACCCTGATGAAGACAAGAGATACCAAAGCCTTCTTAAGTTATCTTGTTTTCAGGCACCCTGCACAGAGCCTTATGGAAATATTTGTTGGGTGAATAATGAAGCCACAACCAACTGCTTATATCTGGACACATCGTCGTTCCTTATATTTACATGGCATTATTCCAAGACCTTTCACCATTTCATAGGATGAAGTAGGGTAGATAGGAAATCGGGTTTTATTGTTCTGTATTTCGGAAGAGGAAACAGAAACTCCTTTTTGCCACTGGAGTAATAAAATATCAGGAAGAACATAAATGCTAACTTCGGCTTCCCTGTTTTTTAATAGATACATGGCTTTATTACAATAATAATCAAAACTCTAGTTCTTTGGGAAGACTTCCCATTTTTGATGGTATGCTGTGCTTTATGGGACGTGTTCTACTGTGTCGTCGTAGATGTCACCGTGTACTGTATTTATTTTAGAAAAAGAATGTTTCACAAGGAGGTCGCAATAGTCCCGTGTCATTTATTGAAAAGCTAGCAGTTAACTAAATTTCCTTTTAAAAATGAAAAATATTTTTTAGAACTCTGCAGACAGAGGCAAAGTCTCAAACCATTTGTCTCACTGTCACCAAATCCCATGAAGAAACTTCTTGCATTTTAGACTGGTAACTGAAACTCCACGGCCAAGGCTGCGTGCACCACCCTTGGAGGGAGGGCCCGGAAGCTGAAACCATCTGTCACTCACCACGCCAGGGAGCTGCTAGGTCGGTGGGAGTGGTGGCACCCAGGGGCACCTTTCACAAAGATGCACCCTATAGTGGCTCCCGGTTCATGGCTCAACCTTCAGCACAAGGCACAAAAGGGGTGGGGGACCTCATCTCTGCCCCGCATGCTCCCTATTCCCTCCTCCTGGATGTGCTTCATCTCAAAGTGCCAAGTGTGCTATAGTTAGGGCCGTTTGTCATGACTACTTCACAGATGTTTTCCATTTCTCTTTTTCTGGAATGACTTTCCTTCTTTTTCTGAAGAGGATGTTTGCAACAGGATTGGCCTTGAGAATTATGGGGGGTGGGGTGAGAGGTTTAGGGGCACTGCTACCTATAGACCCCCAGGGCAAGTTCTAGAATTCTGGGAGACATTGTGGGCAATCCTTTGGCCTTTGGTCAAATTGTCTGGATCTTGCAGAATATCTTCAGTTGAAAGTACTTCCAACGGATGCTAAAAATACAGTGCAGTTTATTTTCCTCAGTAGGGAGCATATGTGTTCCCGCTTGACCTGGAAACACAAAGAGAGCCAATGTTAAATTGAATGCTGCCCATTCCAAGATAAATTTGTTTTCTGTAGCGCAGGGGAAAGAAAAAACAACAGACATATTGGTACAATTTTGCCTTTGCTCTCTGGGGAAGTCAGGGTCTTGAACACATTTTTTTAAATGCTCTGTTGGTAGTTAAATGACCACTCAGCCTTCTTAGCCAAGGCTGATATAAACTGGTTTGCATTCAAATCAGATGGTGAGACCAAAGATGGGTAAAACTTCGATTTTTTTTTTTTTTTACCCAAACAGAAGATGTCAGATTCTTTGTAACTAATTTTGGCTTGATAATTTAGTTTTTTACCATTTTCTTTTTTTTTTTTTAAAGATTTTATTTATTTGACAGAGAGAAACACAGAGAGAGAGGGAACACAAGCAGAGGGAATGGT
>JAQQSY010006016.1:0-11299 GCA_028646535.1 Procyon lotor | reverse complement strand
TTGTGAAATGTTCCTGATTTCAGCCTCTGTAGAGAAGGGGGCTGTGTGCAGAGGAGAACCACTTTATATCATCACTACAGATATTTGCCTCTGAGGAGCACCTGGATGGCTCAGTCAGTTGAGCCTCTGCCTTGAGTCCTGGCACTGAGTCCCGCAGCAGGCTTCCTGCTTAGTGGGGAGCCTGTTTCTTCCTCTCCCTCTGCTTGCTGTTCCCCCTGCTTGTACTCTCTCTCAATCTCTCTTTCTGTCAAATAAATTAAAAAAAATTAAGAAAAAGGAAGATATTTGCCTCTGAGACCCATAAAAGATAGGGAGGGCATCTGTCTCAACCTCAAGGACTTTAGCATTTCAAGGATGCAGGGCAGAAAAAACTGGAAAGCCCTCTCAGACGTGGGCAAATGCAATTTTCATCGGATCGAGGAGAGTCTCAAATTGTCCTGTGCTTAAAGGTAATTCCTGCAGCGACAGTGGACCCAGGGTCAGCAGACATGCAGGCAGTCTCAGTGTTTTGCTAAAAATGAGGCGGGGGGTGGCAGCAGAAACCCTTCTCACCCCAAGCTGAGAGGACTCGTTCACGCTCTGCCGAGACTTCTGCACTAGCCTCCAAAGCAGCCTTAGCCTGTGCCATCTGCCTCCTCTGCCCCATTTACCTTGCCACTGTCAGAATGATGAAAAAAAAAAAACCCAAAAAACAAACCCACATCTCTGGCCATGTCATGCCTCTGTTCAAAAATATGGTGAAATGTTTCCTCCACATTTTGGCCTTACCTAAATTTGCAGTCTTCATTCTCCCACTCCCTCCCCACTCTCTACCCCCATTCCATGGTCCTGCTCCAGTGGACACACCATTTCTCAGAATCACACGTGCCTCTCCCTGCAATTCATTCCCTCTCCCCTCATGCACCACAGCCCTTGTGGACACATGTGTGCATGTCAGCATGCACACACACACACACACACCCATGCATACACACAGTCACACACCTCCAGTTAAAAATCCTGCTCATCTGTTAAGACACACTCCTAAACAGGAAAACCCTCTGGAAAGCCTTCCTCTCTCTGCTGGGTCACAATTCAATGCCCTCTCCGTATGTTCCTGGAGCATCTTGAGTTTCTCTTTCTTGTCACACTTATCGAATTAATTCTCGGTCGCTGTCTGTGTGTTGCTTTCGGCCACTGGACCATAAGCCAATTTGAGAGCAGAGATTGAGCTGAAATGATTTTTATTGGTTCCGCCCTGCCTCTATATATCCCAGGGCCCAAGGCAGTGTCAGACGTGGTAGATAGTCTATGGTTTGATTGAACTGAATATGTAACTGCAGATCATTAGTTTACGACTCCTAAGTATGGGCATTATTGAAAGAAATCTGGATGCAACTCGGACAAATAACCTACAATAAGAGGTGCAAATTTGACAAGCCAACTCCCATTTCTACCTCCCAGTACCAGTTACTTAGAATTCGTTCACTAAAGAATACCATTCAGTAGAGCAGACTGTAAAAGAAAGAGGTCCCAGTTCACGACCGAGAGCAATGAGAGGTGTGGAGAATCAGTTGGCCATAGCATCAGCTCTCGCTCCTAGTCACTGTGTGACTTTGGGGAAGTTGCATGGCCTTTCTGAGCCCTGGTTTCTCCGTCAATAAACTGGATGTGGGAATCCTGCCAGTCTAATGAGGCTGCTCAGAGAATCAGTCGGATGATACATACCAAGGGATTTAAGAACTAAAAATGTGCTATTCAAATGAGAAAACTTACATAATTATTTTGGGAATCCTACCGTGATAAGCAAATTTTTGTAGTTAATACAGCTTCATCCCCTTTTTTTGGACCGTAAAGAAGGTATGACATGTGAAGAGTGGGAAGCTCTATCTATGGTTTTGCACCCTGTGTTGGTAAAGGGTCTGACACTTTGGGACAATGCCTTTGAAGATACAAACTATTTTCTTTGGGGACCACAGGGTTTTGGCTGCCAAAAACACAGATGCATAGTGTTAACTTTGGTTTCTCTACAATAAGAGCACTGAACACTCTCTTTGGAGTTTTGGAAAGGTCAAGGAGAAAAACTTATCATAACAAGGAAGATAAAGAGACTAGCAAAATATTACCAGTCTGGGATATTATTATAAATATACAAGATGCAAATGTCACCTAGCTAATATTTCTTATTAAATTGCTGGAAAGCCAGTGCTAACACTAGAAGTGTTGTTTTAAGGTCTGTCCCATCTGCCGTTTACTTCACATCAGGTCGCAGACAGCCTCAATGACGCAAGGCATAGGACCCCCACGGTGTCTTCATGGCAGCCCCCACTGTCCACCACCCCCCCACGACATGCACAGTGACCCTCGAGAAAGGCACGCGTGATGCTCGGGGGCCAGTCACAGAACTGTCTCTGTCCAATGCCCCACCTATTATCATGTAGATTTTCATGACACAAGCCTGCTACCCATGTGCTAACTCCACACCGAGCCACCCATGTTGCACTGTGCGAGTCATACACAATAGAGGACGGCTACATGCTAGCCAGTCCTGAATGCTTACCATTCCTAGGCTATCATCAAAGACATAGAACGTTTCCATATACATTCAGTCCTGTGTAACTACATAGCTTGTGTCTTTCCTACTGCCCAGCGGCTGCATCTCTGTAATACCTGGGTGCCGGTCCCAATGCTGTCACACAGCACCCAGGAGTGCATCCTGCCACGGTCAGTGGCAGCCATGGAATTATTGGGCCAACCTCCTTCAAGATGGCATCCTTTTGCCAACAACACAAGACCCATCCCTGTTAAAAGTCAAGAAACGTCTCCCAGATATACGGCAGTGCCCATTAGAATAACTGCCGACTGAAGTCTGTAAACTTCATTATGGCGAGTTCAGTGGAAAAACCATGCAGAAAAATGTGCCCGGTCAATGGCAAGGAAACCAAACTCAAGCTGCAGTATCTGTTCTAGAAGCAGAAGGGACCCTGATTCCTCTTCACACAGTGGATGGAAACCCTGGGTGGTGGGGCGGAGGGAGAACTCTGCTTTCTGTCCTTGCCCCACATTTTCTCAGGACTTGGGGGATAGCTATGGGCAGAGTTCAGGGCTTAAGAATTACAGAACATTTCTCTGCAATGGGAATGTTCCTTTAGGGTCAGCTAATTTGGCCCTCCTAACAGCCTAGCTGAAAACACTGAGGGCCAAGGGGTTAAGTGATGGCCACAGGCCAAACCACTGGTGGAAGGCTAAAGGGTATTCACAGCACCTTGCTTTGCTACCAGGTTAATTTTTCACTACAGTATCCACTTGGCTATCCTGAACGCATTTACCGAAAACCAAGAAAATCATCAGGGCCAGATGCAGAGAGAGCAAGGAAGTCGGAGATGAGGGTGGAAAGTAGAGCTTAGGACCAAGAGAAGGTTGGAGGTGGACCTCGGCAGGGAGGGACTCTGAGCTGGGAGCAGGGCCTGGCTCAGTGCCCGGCTTTGACACTGACCACCCTCAAGGGCTAGAGGAAGCCGCCTTCCCTCCTTGGCCGACCACTTCCTCGGCTGTAAAAGGAGGGAGCTGGCCTGTACCATCCCTGACCACATTCACAATTCAGACAGGTGTGGGAGGTATAAGCACCGTGTGATGTGTCGGGACCCCCTGGCCTCCAGGCTGCTGAAATTTAAGAGGACGGCAGACAGATGTCTGTCCGCTGAGGTCTGGCCAGCCTAGCCAGTGCATCTTCATTCCGCCCTCCCTGGTTGTGAAGGTCTCAGGTCAGCGGTCGTCATCACGCAGAAAGATCGGTCCTCATGGTCTCCCTCCCTTCGCAGAGGCTGAACCTTCTGCTACAGAGCTGAGAGGGGCGGCTGAGATTCACCAAGCCTCCTTGTCTTATTTCCTGAGCACTCTGTGTTCACGCGGTGCGTCCCTTTTAATTCTGAAAGTCTGAAAATGAAGCCTAAAACATCAACTTCTAGAAATGTAGAGAGATGTCTCGGACATTTCTATAGATCAGGAACTACTCGCTGCACGAATAGCACTGTGGTGAAACTAGGCCAGTGCCCCAAGTCCTCAGTAAGTGGAACACAGTATTTTACAGACATCACCATCTTCCCACTTGCTCTGCTCTCACTTCCTTTCACGTGGGACAAATGAAGCCATGAACAAATGAGGCCACGGAGCCGTCTTCTTGGGACTCAAGGGCAGGGCAGGGACGGTGGGTGGCAGACATGTTAGGCGTGGTCACAATAGGAGGAGAATGGGCATCTTCGCGTGGCTAGCCAGAGGTCAGACGTGTGACCCTGGGGCCTCCCCTGCCCCTTCTGACCTCAGGGTCCTCACCTACGTATGTGATCGCTAGCAAACCCTCCTGTACTCATTGGATTTGCTATTAGTAAAATATCCACAGACTTATCAATGAGCGATGAGAAACATTTTAATAGCATTCTAATGAAGGTATGAGTTTGGTTTCATCACCCAGAATGCCACCGATCTCTCTAACTGTCTGCTAGGTCCCAGGCAGTGCCTAAGATACCCCTACTGCCTTCCCCAAGATGGGAACCATCTACAGAACGATGCCCATTTTAAGAAGAGGAAACTAGAACTTCAGTTGCCAAGAGCAAAAGGCGAGCTACGTGTCAGAACAGGACTGGAATCTAGGTTTCCAGGAGCAACAATGAGGAATAAACCTCTTTTCTAACTGGGTTAAGTTGACTCATTTAAAGGTTTCATGGGGAAATAAAAGCCAGTGCAAAATTAGGTTAAAATTTTTTAAAAAGTATTATTCCTATGGAGTCAAAATATAACTAAATTCAAGAAATAGCTCCTTCTGCTTCTGTTTTTTGAAGTCCCAGAACATGAGCTTCATTCGCAAATGACTAGTATCCACCTTCAAAAACTCAGAGCACAATACCCCGTTACTGTTTTTAAAATGTAATTTTCTATCCTTCATTTCTTCATCTTTCACATGGAGTGAATGTAAGTCCATACCTCTTGAAAGCTTCAAGTAAGGTGATACACACAAAAAGGACAACCATAATGCACCAAACAAATGGAAGGTGTCATTTTATTGGTGTAATTATGACTTTGCCTTGATAAATACCTAAAAAGTTTCCCAAATCATCATGTGACAATGGTCAGATATATAATGATGTGATCTACCCCAAACTTTTCATTTTGCTTCCTTTCATGTCCTCAGTGTTGACAGGGATGCCCCTGGCTTCCTGAGTGGGTGGGGAAAGTGAGCAGGAGCTGAGCTGTGAGACCCTAAAGGCAAAGAACCCTAATGGGTGAGCTGATCAGAGCTGACAGCTAACCAGACCAGTCTGGCTGGTCGACTATCCTTAGTGAACCCACTAAGCAGATCCTTGCCACGCACCTGATTTCACACCAGGAAACAGAAGGCTGCCAACATGTGACCACACAAGGACCACCCGCCTCCTCTCCACTTGGGATGTGCTCACTCCACAGAGATGCCTGTGTTTCTTCACAGCAAGACCCCGTGTGAAACACGACCCTAAACACACAGGCACAAGCAGTCTCCAAGTTAGACCGAGAAATTCTGCAAGTGGCCCAGCCAGGAAGCACAGAACTATGGAAAGAGAGTCCATCTAACCAGAGGACACAGCAGAGGTGGTAACTGAGCAAGTCTGTGGCAGGAAGGACAGCGTGAGTAAACCTTGGGAGCAGGCAATGGATGGTCAGAATATCTGAACCTGCCCGGCTTGAGCTGAGATGTACACACAGGGCTACGCAGGGAATGACCTTGAATTTCAGGCAGAAGTGTCTGGTTGGTGGCAATGGGAAGCAGTTAAGTCTTCTGAAAAAAGACTTCTTGGGGGGGGGGGGCAGTAAACAGTCTTCTGAAAAAAGAAGCCCCAGGATGCAGAGGAAGATTAATCCGTATCTGAGCCAGATGACTGGGGAGGAGACAGGCAGGCAGAAGAGGGAGTACAGGGTGTACTCCAACCCAACCCAGGTGGTGGCAGGAAGAGAAAAGGCACATTAAGAAGCAAATCCGGCAGGGGCTCTTATACTTCGCCCCCCCACCCCCCCCCCTTTTAAAGAGGATAACGTAACTACTAAAGTAGTAACAAGAAAGTTGCAACTAGATAGGGAAACAGAGACACTGATACATTAATTCCAGGGGTTTTTAGAGCCTAATCGCTACTTAAAAAAAAATCTCAAAGGGAGCAGAATACACTTTTAACCCCTCACAGTATAATTATACTGCCTTCTCTCAGGAGGCCTCAAAAATAACCTAAAATACATCTGGTACAAGTACATCACTCCCCGATTCGGAAGACTACTGCAGTGGTTCTTAAGCCTGGCTACAGATTTAGAATCACCTGGGGAGCTTTAAAAACTAGGAATGCCAGGGTCCTTTCTCCGAGAAACACTAACTGGATTGCGCGGGGTGGGGCCCAGGCCATTCTGATAGACTGCCCCCTTTCTCAACCACCGCTCTATCACTGAATCTTCAGTGATTCTCCACTGGAGACAAGTGCCCTCTAGCGGACATTTGAGAACGTCTGGGGACATTTGTGGTTGACATAACTGGGGCGGGGTGGTGGTGGTGGTGGCAAATGAGCTACCAGCATCTAGCAGGGGATGTCAGGGAAGCTGCTCGACATCCTACAATGTACAGGACAGCCCCCATGTCCCCCAAACAAAGAATTACCTGGACCCAAATGCCAATTGTTGAGAAATCCTGTTCTTAAATATGATGTTGAGGGTTGTGTTGTGTATGCTATCTGGAGCTTGATGGAGTGGAAAGAACCCAAGATTTGAACACTGAGCAGGTTTCTCTCACCTCCTGAAAGCTCTGTTTTATCATCAGAAAAGTGGGAGATACACTCTCTTCTAGCATACAGGGTGTTTTGAACCCAATGCAACAACTACTGAGGCATTTGCTCTGCTTTACCTTCCTTCTTACCCTTATAGAGCTTTCAAATAGAGATTTTCAGATGTCTATAACATTATACCAGGTGGGGGAAATCTAATGAGAACTCACATGTAGCTGTGCACGGACCATCCTCTAGTCTGGCTACTTGGTGTGGTCAGCTGTGCAGAGCGGCAGCTGCTAGAAATGCAGGAGCTGAGGCCCCGCCCCCCCATCAGACCTGCTGACTTAGAACCTACATTTTAACAAGTCCCCAGGGGATTCATGTGTACTTTAACATTTTGACAGGCATTGCTCCCCCAGCAGCAGGTCAGCATATGGCACCATTTTTCTTCCAACCCTGAAGGTTGTTTTTTTTTTAAATAATAAACTCTAAAGACTCTCCTCAAAGGGTTAGCGTTGCATTTTCCTCCAGAGAAGGGCTCTAACACCATTGAGAGATCTAAAGCCAAATGTACACACTCCATATTTTGGGGAATAAAATCACATGCGTGTGTCGAAATCAGACCAGTGGTATTCAGATTGTGATCCCAGGATCATCAGCATCACCTGGGAACTTGTTAGATGTACAGATTTGGGGGAGTGGGTCCAGTCCAACTCAAGGTGGGTCCCCACCACCTAGTGTGATTTGATAAGCCCTCCTGGTGCCTATAACCCACACTGAAGTTTGCAAACCACCAGAGCAGCCTATAGCCCTTAGGAATACAGATACAAATGTTCACAGATGTGAATGTTCACAGCCTTTGATTCAGCATGGCTGACACTTCTGAGAATCTGTCCTAAGAGCTGTTCCTCTGCTGTTGGGCAGTTCTGTCAGTAACATTCTAATGAACATAACGGACATCATCCTACAACAATCTCTTCTTTCCTGCCTCAAGCATCTCTATTTCACCCCCACCGCCTCTTCAGCTGCCTTCCACATCTTCCTAAAGTCGAATCAGGGAAAAGTAATTGGTGCAAAAATAACACAAGGCAATGGAAAAGTCTGGAATCAGACAGGCCTAGATTGTCTCTTGCTCTTAGCTGCAAAATTTGGTGGAGTTATGTCACCTCTGAGGTCCACCTTCTCCATTTGCCAACTGGAGATGATAATACTTTATCTCATACAAGAATAGGAGCATTGAAGGAAATGCAGTGTATACTCATTTCTCATTACTTGTAACGAGTAGGCAACAACACTGACACAGATACTTGAATGGCAGCTATGCTCTGAAATTTTAAGAGGAATTGACATGAGACTTTCCCTCCATCACCACCCTCCCTGAAATACCCACAGATGGAGCCCCTAAGGAACGGGTTATGATGAAGGGAGGGACACCATTTCCAGAAAGCCATCCCTTCCTCTCATGGTCTCCATGAGAGATTATTGTCCTCCTCTGTCACTATTTACTCTTATCACCTTTGCAAGCTCCTCTTCTTTTGCTCTCTCTGCAACTGTTGATGTTCTGTCCTTCACCTGATTTTATAGAACACCTCCTCTGGAGTGAGTGAAAACTTGCACAAGTCACTCCCTTGGCTACAGAAACCACTTAACCAATCTTTAAATGCTAACAACTCCTACCTTTGAATCTCCTTCACTGCACCCCCAGCTTCAGAACTTTATTTCACTGACTTCTGGAAATCTCCACCTGGATTGTCCAAGGAGGACCTCAGATGCCACACAGCCCACAACGAACACAGTTCCTCTCTCTGAGAGCCAGCACTCCCAATCTCCCAAGAAGAAAATTATCTTTTAAAATCACAGAGCTGATCTCACACCCCTCTCCACCCTGCTCCAGTCATAAATCAAGTCTGCGCTGTCACATCTCCCACCTCCCTTCTGCCCCACATCGGGTACCCCTTCTACCTGCGATATGCCCCCCTCCACTGTTCTGACAGTTCTCTCCCTGAACAAATGCCATTCAGGCTCCTCTGAACTCCTCTCAACTCGGCTTGACTTTTGGACTTCGATGTTCATCTCTGTCCAACTTTAGCAAGAACCATACTAAGTCAGTTTAACTGGAACCCTCCCCACCAACATCTGGTCACCCTCGATAACTGATGGGATTCCTCATCCCCCACCACGCTGCAGGCCATATCTGATCACCCTGGCCTGCCTTCACCAAGCATCCTGCTGAGTGCATTTATCCCTGGTGTTCCCTCTTAGTCATTCTCCATCCACAGACCCCCCACCCAGCTCCTTGGCTTTAAATTCCCACTTTTCCCTGTTGTATTCAGAGTTGAGCCCTGTCTCTCTCCCCTACTTCATACAGGCCACCCTTGAATAAACTCTTCCTTACGGTCTTTAACAAGCATCATGAATAATTTTATCTTTCAGCATTTCCCCAAATAGGACTCAAATGTGAGTCCTACCTAAACCAGCAGTAATCAGTCCTGCTTGCATTCTGGAGATATCTGGAAGTTTCTTAAAAAAAAAAAAAAAAAAAAAAAAAGGCTGCTTCTGTATGGGTCTCACCTCAGATCAGTAGTTCAACACCAAAATAAGTGAGGGGGAGTGAGTGAGAGGAGTGTGTTAAACTCCTCAGGTGGCCTCAATGAGCAGCAGCCAGAGTTGAGAACCTCTGGCCTAGACATCCTTCCCCCTCACCACCTAGGGAAAGAAAGCAACTCTGCAAAGAATATCTTGAGAGACCACACTGACCATCATTAGGGTGTTTATCATATTGTACTGTCATTTTTTGGAGAGCAAGAATTCTGGTTTTTCATTCACTGGATTCCCAAAGTGGGTGGCAGGAGGCCTTGCAATGGTTTTGAACTGATTTGAAGAAGTCAGAGCAAGCAGGTTGGGGTAGAGGGAGATTCTCCAATCTCAGGCTGCTACTACTTCTCCCATTCATAAGGGCACGGGAGCTGTCACATAGTTCTCCAGGGTGACACAGCTCTACGTGTCAAGGATTTCCAATTTAAGGTACAAGCTCTGGGCTCACAGCTGTCCTAAACTGCCAGGTAAATGTCACAGCATTTTAACGTGCAAGTTCACAAAGCAAGGGTGGTCTGGAGTGCTTGATTTGGGGGTGGATCTTAGCTCTGCAGGCATCGGTCATATGAAGACAGACACATTCCCCACCCTCCAAGCCCCCCATGGAGTGGGAGAGGAGTGGGGGTGAGCAGATGAAGAAGGTCCCTAAAGTTCTTTCTGTTTCTAACATCCTACAATGCACT
Organism: Procyon lotor; assembly: GCA_028646535.1. Taxonomy (NCBI): domain Eukaryota; kingdom Metazoa; phylum Chordata; class Mammalia; order Carnivora; family Procyonidae; genus Procyon; species Procyon lotor. Next base: position 1,266 of record JAQQSY010006016.1, on the reverse strand, counting down.
GACAAACACAATAGAAATGCCTGTCCTTATTCGTGCCCAAATAAAGCAGAAGTTATCACAGTGAGGGTGATGGTGATCAGGAAGGAAATTCACAAAGGCAACCAGGCTCAGAAGTAGCCTGCAATTTCACAATCCATCACTGGGCTTTGTCTGAAAAGATTATTGAAAGAAGAGATATGACTTGGAGTGACCAGGAGAATAATTCCAATCATGCCTCCTGGAATAATGTGCTTTATATTCCTTTTGATTTCAAGGTGTCTGATATAGCTTCCAAAACATTCTCACAAATGTCAAACTCACTGTCAACCCTAAACCACCTGGAAAAAATAACTGACAGGCAGCTAAATTAAGGAGCTATAATTTCACTGAAGTGTTTCAGGGACCTTTTAAGCCATACGAACCAAATTGATATTGCTTCAATAAAGCCCAGAAGCTGCTTGAGTTAGGATAGACCACAAAACTTGCTCTCCTTCACACACACACACACACACACACACACATACACACACACACACACACGGTGGTAACTATCTAAAGAAATGAATGTGTTAATCAGCTTGAATACGGTGATTGTTTCACAGTATATTTATATGTATATCAAAATGGACATCTTAAGTGCATACAATTCCTAACTGTCAGATATACTTCAATTTAAAAAAAAAAATTGACTCTGTGGGGCACCTAGGTGGCTCAGTTGGTTGAGCAAGGGACTCTTGATTTAGGCTCATTAGTGATCTCAGGGTCTTGAGATCCAGGTCTGTGTCTGGCTGCTCAGCACAGAATCTGCTTTTCTAGCATTCCATGCTCATGGATCAGAAGAATAAACATTGTTAAAATGTCTATACTGCTCAGAGCAATCTATACTTTCAATGCCATCCTGATTAAAATTCCACCGGCTTTTTTCAAAGGGCTGAAACAAACAATCCTAACATTTGTATGGAACCAGAAAAGACCCCGAATTGCCAAGGAAATGTTGAAAAAGAAAAACAAAGTTGGGGGCATCACATTGCTTGATTTCAAGCTTTACTACAAAGCGGTGATCACCAAGACAGCATTATTCTGGCACAAAAACAGACACATAGACCAGTGGAACAGAATAGAGAGCCCAGATATGGACCTGCAACTCATGGTCAAATAATCTTTGACAAAACAGGAAAAAATATCCAGTGGAAAAAAGACAGTCTCTTCAATAAATGGTGCTAGGAAAATTGGACAGCTATATGTAGAAGAATGAAACTTGACCATTCTCTTACACCATACACAAAG
>JAQQSY010006015.1:0-11301 GCA_028646535.1 Procyon lotor | reverse complement strand
CCTTTAGCAAGAACTCTACAGAGGTGAGGCTGGCTTCTTCTCAGGGTGCCATAACAGAAGGCACATGATGCCACTGTGTTCTTTCCTTGATCACACTAAGTTGTATCAGCTGGTGGAGGTGCCCATCTGGTAGAACTCTCCATCATAAAGGCATCTCTTTCTCCTTTGGGATTCATGAGGAGCCTGAGGGACTGTTCTTGGAGAATATGAGCTGATCTCGTGCCCCCAAAACTTTTAGCCACTGTGTTGACAGTCATTAATAAGGCTTGCCCGAGTCAACAGTCATGTCAGTGACTGCAAAAATCACCATTCGAAAAAATTCTATCATTTTTTTCTGGCATTTAATAGCTGGCACTCCACTGTTTAAGAAAAAGATGTTTCTCTTCCCTCACACACACTTTTGCAATTTCCTGGAGTATCACGATGAGCTCAGGATATTCACGACCACTCACTTTCTCTTTGATTTTCAGTTTGTTCCAGATTTGTCCACTTCAAAGTGGGAGCCCTTTTGAATTGGTTTCTGCGTCCCTCTGACACATCCCCGTCTGGTTTTGAGCACTTCTTTGCTCTTCTAGCAAAGGAAGTCCCAAACTCATCTTGTACTTTCCTTGACTCAGACCTGGAATCAGACCTCGTTCTTTTCAGTGAGAAACAGTTGTTAGGAACCAACAACTGAATGGTGAGAGTGCCCATGGCAAGTGGGGTTTCACTGTTTCTAGGCCCTTTCAGAGGACAGAGCCAGGAAGTGTATTTTTATTTTATTTTATTTTATTTATTTGCTGGAGGGAGAGAGAGAGCGCGAGAGAGAGCGGACAAGCAAGAGGAGCTGCAGGGAGAGAGAGGAAGAAACAGACTCCCCGCCGAGCAGGGAGCCAGATGAGGGGCTCGATCCCTGGACCCTGGGATCAGGACCTGAGCTGAAGGCAGACGCTTAACTGACTGAGCCACACAGGTGCTCCTGTATTTTATTTTATATCATTAATTTATCTCAATCACCCAGCTTCAATCCAACACTACAGGATTCTTCCTCTTTCCCCTTAGTCCATATTTTTTGTTAGAGATTTTTTTATTTATTCATTTGAGAGAGAGAGAGAGAGGGAAAGCACAGAGGGAGAGGGGGAAGCAGGCTCCCCGCTATGCAAGGAGCCTGGGGTGAGGCTCCCTCTCAGGACCTTGAGATCGACCTGAACTGAAATCAAGAGTCAGATGCTCAACTGACTGAGCCGCCAGGCACCTCTGCTTCAGCCCATATTTTTATCTCCTTTTCCCACATTGAAAACCCCGATTTTCACCATCATCAGTTTATTTGCTCATTTACTGCTCCCTACAATACACTGAATAGTGTAAGAATTACTATGTCCATACCACAACTAACTTACTAATAAAGGACAAGATTGGGCGCCTGGGTGGCTCAGTCGTTAAGCTTCTGCCTTCGGCCCAGGTCATGATCCTAGGGTCCTGGGATCAAACCCCGCATCGGGCTCCCTGCTCTGCGGGAAGCCTGCTTCTCCTGCTACCATTCTCTCTGCTTGTGTTCCCTCTCTCGCTGTGTTTCTCTCTGTCAAATAAATAAAATCTTAAAAAAAAAAAAGGACAAGATTTATCCTTAGAACATAGCCCACTGGAGGTAATGGTGTGTCTAAAAGCCTTCAAAGCTTGAAGCAAATTCATTTGTTTCTCTTCAAATTAAGGTTTTCCTTTCCATGTTGATTTCCCTTTTTTCTTTGTAGTAGTGGGCTTTTTATTATTTTTATTTTTAAAAATTTTGTTATTTTTATTTTTTCCAATTCTATTGAAATATAACTAACATTGGCTTAGTTTCAGGTGAGCAACATAATGATTTGATATGTGTATATATTGCAAAATGACTGCCACAGCAAGTTCAGTTAACATCCACTATGAAAATACGGAATACCTCACGAAGTTACATATCATGTTTGTACAAGGGCCATACTATTCTTCTCTGAATCATTCCACTCTTTTTTAAAAAAATTTTTTTAAAGTTTTATTTATTTATTTGACAGAGAGAGATCACAAGTAGGCAGAGAGGCAGGCAGAGAGAGAGGGGGAAGCAGGCTCCCCGCGGAGCATAAAACCTGATGCAGGGCTGGATCCCAGGACCCTGAGATCATGACCTGAGCTGAATGCAGAGGCTTAACCCACTGAGCCACCCGGGTGCCCCTCATTCCACTCTTAGCATATGTGCTGCTCAAGGCAGTGCTAATAGGATTATTTTACTATGTAAAACATACCATAATTTGAAAGTCAAAATCGTATGAAAAGGTAACTCAGAGATGTTTTCTTCAATTCCTCTACATAATAAATTTTATTAGTTTCTGGTTCTTCCTTTCTTATTTGCAAAAATAAGTAAATACATACATGCATATGCATACATATGTCTTTATTTTGCCTTCTTTTTTATTTAAATGGTAATATACGGTATATACTCCTTTGCGTCGTTTTCTTTTCACTTCCTACTGTTCTGTATCACATATATGCAAGAGTTTCATAGCACTAATTTTTCTTTGTGTGGTCTGTTTTATTTGCTTTCTCAAATAGATTTGTATTTGCTTTATTTTAGTGATGAGTTTTGTTGTTGTTGTTGGTGGTGGTATTTTTAAATAGACTCCATACCCAACCTGGAGCCCAATTTGGGGCCTGAACTCACGAGTCAGAGATCAAGATCTGAGTGAGATCAAGGGTTGGACGCTTTAACCAACTGAGCCACCCAGGTGCGCCTTTAATGATTAGTTTTGTATTAAAGCTAAAATAACCTGGGGCGCCTGCGTGCCTCAGTCGTTAAGTGGCGGCCTTCGGCTCAGGTCATGTGGGATGGAGCTCTGAGCCCCATGCTCCCTGCTTGGCGGGAAGCCTGCTTCTCCCTGTCCTACTCCCCCTGCTTGTGTTCCCTCTCTCACTGTCTGTCAAATAAATAAATAAATAAATAAAATCTTAAAAAAAAAAAAAACAACAAACTAATGTAACCTTAGTTTCTCCCACACATACCATCTTATTTTTGTTATGATTTATTGGCTCCCCAACAATATTTAAATTAGTTAATAATTTATTTCCTCTTATCCCAATTTATTAACTTCTCATTTGAAAAAATATCCTTTTACCCCCATCAGTAACTATAAAATAATCAACAAGCATATTCTGTGTTTCAAGTGCACTGGGCATGTACTTTTCTTATAACCATCATAGTTTTATGGGTAATTACATATTTATACATAGTTTTCCTTCACCTGCTTGCTTTTTGGGGTTCATGAGGATACCGTGTTCAGCCAGATTTATTGAGATGTTGACATTAGGCCTTGAGTTTTACCATTAGAGTTTATCATTTTTTTAAGGGGATTTTGAAAGATTTAAAAACCTTACTGTCCCTGCTACCATCTTCCCATCATTTCCATTGATTTATTGGTTCATTCATTTATTCAACAAATAATTTTGAGCCCCAAATTGTACTCTTATGCCTTTTCCTATTCTCTTGGTGCCATTACCTTCAGGACCCTGCTGCTTGTATTTATGTGACTCCACTTAAGCCCAGAGGTATCTGCCACTTCGGGCTGATCATTCCTTACTGGGAGAAATCAACACTCCTCTTCCCCACTGCCTCTGTGCAGCCAAACTGAACAGCTACGGGCCCTGCATTTCTTGCTTCTCTTGCCACCTCTGGACTTAGACTATAAGAGCATAGTGCATTGGGGCACCTGGGTGGCTCAGTCAGCTGAGTGTCCAACTCTTGATTCAGGCTCAGGTCCTCATCTCAGTGTTGTGAGATCGAGCCCTCACTTGGGCTTTGAGCTCAGCGTGAATCTGCTTCTTCTCCCTGTGTCCCTCCCCACCTCTCCAAATAAATAAACTCTTGGGGCACCTGTGTGGCTCAGTCATTAAGTATCTGCCTTCGGCACAGGTCATGATCCCAGGGTCCTGGGATTGAGCCCCGCATCGGGCTCCCTGCTCAGCTGGAAGCCTGGTTCTCCCTCTCCCACTCCCTCTCCCACTCCCCATGCTTGTGTTCCCTCTCTCACTGTGTCTCTCTCTGTCAAATAAATAAATAAATAAATCCTTTAAAAATAAATAAATAAACACACAAACTCTTAAAAAAAAAAAAACAGTATGATGGGGCGCCTGGGTGGCTCCGAGGGTTAAGCCTCTGCCTTCGGCTCAGGTCATGATCTCAGGGTCCTGGGATTGAGCCCCGCATCGGGCTCTCTGCTGGGCAGGGAGCCTGCTTCCCCCTCTCTCTCTGCCTACTTGTGATCTCTCTCTCTGTGTCAAATAAATAAATAAAATCTTTAAAAAAATTTTAAATTTAAATTAAATAAATAAATAAAAATTAAAAAGCAGAGTGTATTTAATCTAGCTTCTCAAATGGCTACTAAAAGGATTGCATGAGGTAACCTGAGGTATAAGTGAGTTAACTATCCTTGGGGCAAACCATGACCAGTGGGAAACAGAAAAAACAATGGAGCTGGGCAGACAGATTCCCTCTACCTTCTTCCTGCCTGGGACTATTACAAGGCACATCTTCTTTGTTCTGCCTGTACTGAGACATCCATGGGATTCACTAAGGCACCATCTGCCAGCCAAGAAGTGCTCTGTGGCTGGAGCTTTCTCTGTTTATTAACTTTTAACTTATATTTATTGATCTGTAATTTACAATATAAATAATGTTACATTACAATAAAACCACAATATGGGGCGCCTGTGTGGCTCAGTCATTAAGCGTCTGCCTTCAGCTCAGGTCATGATCCCAGAGTCCTGGGATCGAGCCCCGCATCGGGCTCCCTGCTTGGCAGGAAGCCTGCTTCTCCCGCTACCATTCCCTCTGCTTGTGTTCCCTCTCTCGCTGTGTGTCAAATAAAATCTTCAAAAATAAATAAATAAATAAATAAATAAAATAAAATAAAATAAAACCACAATAATATATAAACCGCAGATAATTATATAAACTACAAATAAAAATATAAACTATAAATTATAATTTATAATAACTATATCTAGACATATAACTATACACAGTAATTATAAATTGTAATGTACACTATAGCATATATAACAATTATAAACTCTAGTAGATAACTTTCAATTAATACATACTAGAGTATATACTACGTATTATACATATTACATATTCTATACTGTATTACAGATAATTATAATATAAAACTATAGTTTATAATTTAATCTGTAATTAAACTTTTTGGGTATAAAATTAAATGGGTTCTGATGAACGCACACACAACTGCGTCATCACCAACACAGTCAAGTAAAAATATTTGCCTCACTCCAGAAAGATCCTTTGTGCTATTACACAATCAGCTCCCTCCTCTCACCCCCAGCAGCCACTGATCTGATTTCTGTCGCTAGAGTTATCCCTTTTAGTGCATGTCATATAAACAGAATCATATACGTAACCTACTGTGTCAGACTTACTTTTATTTTTTTACGTTATTTATTTATGTATTTGACACACACACAGAGAAAGAGCACACAAGCAGGGAGAGCAGCAGGCGGACTGAGAAGGAGAAGCAGACTCTCCGCTGAGCAGGGAGCCGGATTTGGGACTGGATCCCAGGACCCCGGGATTAGGACCGGAGCCAAAAGAAGAGGCTTAACTGACTGGCCCATCCAGGCGCCCTCAGGCTTCTTTAACTTAGCATAATGCTCTTGGAATTCAGCGCTGTTGTCACACGGAACAATAGTCTGTTACTTCATAATCATTGCTGAGTTGTGTTCCCTCGTCAGGATGTACCACGGCTTGTTTATCTAGTCACCTATAGACGGATATATGGACTCTTTCCAGTTTCTGGTGATTATGAATGGAGCTGTCATAAACATTTGTGTACAGATTTTTTTCGTGGGCATATACTTTCATTTTTAGTGGGTAAATAAGAATGCAATTGCCACGTCATATAGTAACTATGTTTAACTTGATAAACAACTTCCAAACTGTTTTCAAAAGCAGCTGTGCTGAATATTGGTATTCCCAGCACCTACATACAGGACTATTTCTCATTAATTTTTAAAATTTGACAGGTACTCCACGAACCCATTCTCATCATTTAAATAAGTCAATCAACACAGAGATGCAAAACTCTCATTTCTCTCATGAGTCTCTCTCCATTCCTTAAATATATGATCCAAACTGTGATCGGTTTGCTGTGTATAAAATCTGGTTCTTACTTTAAGAAGAATTAAAAGCTCTTTGAGGCACCATGACCACCAGCAAATTCTAATCCTTTCTAGAAGGCATGGCACGGCGGCAGGACCACTAGCACTGGTGTCGGACAAACCTGGAATTTGATTCTGTATCTGCCACTGTCTAGCTCCAAACAAAGTTTGGAAATAATAGCATGTGCATGCTGCTTATAATTAAGATGGAGATATACATCTCTCCTTATAATTAACATCTAAAAATAAAATATTTAAATATACATTATATACATATCTGAGTTTCTATTTGCCATTCCTAATTAACATAGATTTCTAATTTTTCTGCCATTTCTGGACAATAAATTTAATATATTAATTTAGCAGACTGCCTTGGATCCTAGACAAGGCACATTAGTGTGAAATATTCATCTAGAACCTCGTTGTGCAGAAAAGTCTGCGGGAAAGTCTTAAGACGAGAAATAGGAGCAAGGGCTCCATATAGCCCATTTCTAACCATTATAAATTAGCTGTAACTGACCAAATGCAGTCATGAGTTTAAAAGTGGTAAAAACCTAGAAGAGTGGGTATGCCAGGGGCTGGAGGGAGGTGCTGTTCAACATGTATAAAGTCTCGGTCATGCAGGATGAAAAAGTTCTAGATCTGCTGTACAACATTATGCTTAGAGTTAAGAATACTTAACTATGCACTTCAAGATTTGTTAAAACGGTAGCTCTCTTTGGGCACCTGGGTGGCTCAGTCCTTAAGAGTCTGCCTTGGGCTCAGGTCCTGATGCCAGGGTCCTGGGATCGAGCCCCACGTCAGGCTCTCTGCTTGGTGGGAAGCCTGCTTCTCCCTCTCCCGCTCCCTCTGCTTGTGTTCCTTTTCGCTGTGTCTCTCTCTGTCAAATAAATGAGTAAATAAAATATTAAAAAAAAAAAGAGGGTAGAGCTCAAGTTATGTGTTCTTACAACAGTAATAAAAAAAAAAGGAGCAGCATTAGTGGAAAATTTGATGAAATCTGTAATTTATCCAATAATATTGAATTAATGTTAATTTCTTAGTTTTGACAAATGGATGCTGGTTATGGAAGATGTTACCATTCAGGGAAGTTAGCTGAAGGGTCTACAGTAACTCCCTATGCTGTCTTTGCAATGTTTCTGTAAGTCTAAAATTATTCCAAAGGAAAAAGGTTATTTTTTTTTTAAGTAACAAAACCCAAATCACCCACACAAGGGTATCCACTATATGATTTTTATAATGGTGAAAACTGGGGTAAAAACCGGGGCTGCCTGGGTGGTTCAGTGGGTTAAGCATTTGCCTTTGGCTCAGGTCATGATCCTGGAGTCCTGGGATCGAGCCCTGCATCCGGCTCCCTGCTCAGCGGGGAGTCTCCTTCTCCCTCTGCCTCTGCTCCTTTCCCTGCGGGTGTGTGCACTCTCTCTCTCTCTCTCTCAAATAAATAAGTAAAACCTTTAAAAAAATTGGAAGAAAACCCATTTAAGAAGTAATTGGCTAAAAAAATTAGTATCATGTAGTCATGAATAAGATAAAGTCGATGGTGAGTATTATGTAACAACATGGAAAGCAGTGCATAATATATTGTTGAGTAGAAAAAGAAGCTTACTAAAGCTTTTATATTATGATCTCATTTGTGTATATATGTATTTTTTATCTTATGTAAAAGATACATATATCTGTGTCGGTTAGTATAAAAGATGCTTAGAAAACTGAACACCAAACTGTTCACATGGTAATTTATTCAGGTGCTGGTTGGGGAAAGATATGTCTATTTTATACACGTCGTGTTGAGTATGTTATTGAGCTCAGGACAGCCCTTAGGCCTGGTCAAGAGAAGCTCCGACCTTAGACCTCACGGGTTAGAGTGTGAAAGTCACAAGCACACAATGCAAAGGTAAATATATTAAAGAACCTATGGGATCGTGTACTCACTGCTGACACAGAGCAGCCACAACACTAGTGTCCACACGGGGACTTACACCACGTAGACCACAGGAAATGTTTCTCTGCATCTCTTGCCCTCTGTTCTAGAAACAACTGGTGACTTTCTTCAGTGTCGTGAGGAAGCATAGAAGGACATTGCATAGGAGTGTGAGGAAAACTTGAGCTGTGGAAGCACTTAGGTAAGAGAAGAGACAAATTAATTAGCTTGTCAAATCCTTCTTCTCGCATATATCAATGTTATAGATTCTTGCATAATAAAGTATCTTTTCCCAGGAGTGCTCAGCCTGTATTTTCTTGCTTTCTTTAAGTTCCGCTTTACAGACCTGTAAGTACTCATACATTACTGCAGTCTTTGCAATAGCTACATACAGCAGCCAAAGAACAGTTTGCAATATTAAATAATACTATTCCTAATTCTTTTTTATGCGGAGTCTAGACACAGGATGCTTGAAGCATGAAGCATAATCCCAATTTTTCACATTAGCAACTGCTGGTCATGCACACAGGAATTGCACACAATTTTCTATTAATAAAAATATTTTATCAGACACAAATTTTTTTAAAGATTTATTTATTTATGAGGGAGATAGAACCAGGAAGGGGCAGACGGAGAGAATCTCAAGCAGACTCCCTGATGAGTGCAGACTCCCCTCCACCTTCCACCCCCAAAAGGGGTTCAATCTCACAATCCCGAGATCATGACCTGAGCTGATATCAGGAGTTAGAGGCTTAACCGACTGAGTCGCCCAGGCACCCCAAGATATAATTAAATTTTAAAACAAGTAACTCAGTTTTATTTGAATAATTTTTGTTCAGATTTTACTCTTCGTTAATTATTATTTCTTTTTTGCTCTTTATTTTTGAGACCATACAAGAAAACTAATTTCAATTTTTCAGTATTTTAACATTTACTGTAAATACACTTTTGATGAAGTACAGGCGACCTTGGAATCTTTTAATTATGATCACATTTAATTTCTTAATCCTATAGATCATAGAGAATGAGAACAAGCTGGCGCTGGGACCCAACCACACATAATGAAAAGCGGAGCTCAGAGGAGGAAGGGCTGAACGAAAAATGAGCAAAAAAGGGCTGCTTCCATGTTTTTAAATTGCAGACAGTGAAAGTAGACAGACTTCTGCTAAGCCTGACCCACATACAATCTACAAATGTTACAAATTATTTACCCGATGAAGACTTACTGACTGGGTATAACAACACAATAAGCAAGGAAAGTACTCTCAGCAAATCCACAACCCAAATAGGTCAGATGAAACGACTGTGACTTTACGTTCTTTACTAAAAGTTTTTTTTTTTTTTTTCCGATCAAAAGATGTTAATGAACAAGATAATTTTTTATATAAAATTCACAACTTAGAAGAATTAGAAGAATTCTGGCCTGCCCATTAGACCATAAAGAAATTACCCCCCCAAAATAAATAAATAAACGACAAATTGGATGAGAAAAATAAAAACTTCGAGTCTTTATTGTTTATGGGAAAGTGACCCTACAAACAGTCTGTCCTGACCTTTTTAAATCATGAGAATGTTTCCAGAACAACATAAGTTGATTCAAATGATTGCTTAATAATTTTCCGTTGGATAAAGCTGGGGGGAAATATAATATTTCACGTTAAAATAAAATATTTTTTTCAAATGGAAAAACTGTAGAAGCTTTGTTATATTTTAAGTTGAAAGACAAAGTATTTTGTTAATATTACTACACATTTCGCAGCCAGTCTTCACAAGCGGCTCCGGCCAAGGAAAGTATTTGTGAACGGAAATACTTGGGTTCTCCATTAAAAGAACACACAATATTGCTTACAAGCAAAAATACATAAATAAACAAAACAATACAAAACGCTGCCTATGCAAATACAAGAGCTTTAAAAAGTCTAAAGTAACAGTAACTGAACAAGAGTAATCAACAAGGAAACTCAAACAAGTAAACAGGGATATAAGATATTGCTGTGGTATTATTAAGAATAATGTTGTGTATTTAACCAACCTTGTGTGGCAAGAGCAGCACAACATTCACAGGAAACAGTGGAAAGTTTCTAGGTTAGTAGAAAAAAAAATAACTTCAAAATCTGATGCCAGAATAACCAAGTATATTAGGAAAAAAAAGCTAACCTCTTGAAAATTACATAAAGTGGCTCAGTTGGTTAAGCTGCTGCCTTTGGCTCAGGTCATGATCCCAGGGTCCTAGGATCGAGTCCCACATCAGGCTCCTTGCTCAGTGAGGAGTCTTGCTTCTCTCTCTCTGCCTCTGCCTGCCACTGCCTGCTTGTGCTCTCTGACAAATAAATAAAATTAAAAAAAAAAAAAGAAAGTTACATAAAAGGAAGAGAATGTAAAATAGTATTAAAAGGGAGTGAAAAATTACACATATAATTCTAAAAACTAATTACTTTAGCTTATATTAGGAGAAATTATATTAAAGAATATTCATCATACACCCTGTCAAACTATCAGAAGATTAAAATGGAAGATATCAAAATTAATGTGTAGTTTCTTGGTGATGCCCACTGTAAAAAATAGAATCGCAAAAATAACTTTGCATTTTAGGCATTTATTTAAAAGAATGATGAGGGCTAGCTACTGTAATAGCAGTTGGTAAGGAACAAGCATTTTTTGTAAGCCATGGACAATGCACCATTTGAATTTCTTATTAAGAAACAAGTTCTCATCTGTACCAATAAGTGATGGCACAGATATTTTCTTTATCTGCCTAAATCGGAGGCATCACGATGAAAAGCATGTAGGATCTGCCACTTACACTTTTGGACTCGCAAAGGGAATACCATTAAAGCAATAAGATTTAATTTACACATGACAACAAGATGGATTAGAATTGTACAAGAAATAAAAGATGATCCTTAAGTTTAAAAAAAAAAATCATGATCTTTGATTTTGCGCTATCCGCACAGTTCCCTGGTAGGAACTATTGCCCACTGTTGGTAATGTTAGCCAAAGCTTGCAGAAACTCCAAACACTTGTATGGATAGGACTTTGGCTATTTTGTCTTTCTTTTTTTTTTTTTTTTTAAGATTTTATTTATTTGACAGAGAGAAACACAGTGAGAGAGGGAACACAAGCAGAGGGAATGGTAACGGGAGAAGCAGGCTTCCCGCTGAGCAGGGAGCCCAATGCGGGGCTCGATCCCAGGACCCTGGGAT
>JAQQSY010006014.1:0-11301 GCA_028646535.1 Procyon lotor | reverse complement strand
TGGCTCTCTCTCTTTCTCTCCCTCTCAGATAAATAAATAAATAAGTATTAAAAAAAAAAAAAAAAGACACTTGGGAGTTCCTGGAGGAATGTCATATTCTGCCCACTACAAGTTATAAGGAAATTTAATTTTATCTGCATTTCATTTTGCCTTTGTTCTGCAGATCAGTAGTATTTTTTCTTTTTAAAAGTTTTAAGGATCACTTGAAGCGCCTGAGTAGCTGGGTCGGTTAAACATCCAGCTCTTGATTTCAGCTCAGGTCATTATCACAGGATCCTGAGCTTGAGCCCTGCCTCAGGCTCCACACTTAGTGCCTGCTTAAGATTCCCTCTCTCCCTGTCTCTCTATCCCCCTCCCTCCCCCCCCCAAAAAAGTTTTAAGGATCACTCGCTTGGGACTCACGTCCAGAAATTTCACCATTATATGACTTATAGTTTACTTTGGATTTTAAAAAAACATTTCTATCTAAACACTTACTTCCTTCATTTGCTCACATGATTTCTTTGATAATTTTCTTTACTCTCTTCTGTGATTGTTTATTGAAATGGATATCATTTAGTTGAATATTTGATCTGAATCAGTCCTCTCATTTTCTTCTTTTCTTTCACTCCAGTGTTCAATACTTTTACTCTACTTTCCAGGAGACTTCCCCTAGTGTATCTTTCATCACTTCTATGTTATTTATTTTGGCTATCTAATTTTAATTTGCAAGAACTCTATGTTTCTGTGATCATTCTTCCTTTTATAGCGTTCTGTTCTTGGCTTTATTTTTATTTTATTTTAATTTTAGTTAGCATACAGTGCAATATTGGTCTCTGGACCAGAATTCAGGAATCCATCACCTACATACAACACCCAGTACTCATCACAACAAGTGCCCTTATTAATCCCCATCACCTACCTAGCCCATCCTCCACCCACCTCCCTCCGTCAACCCTCAGTTGTTCTCTATTGTTAAGAGTCTCTTATGGCTTCTTTCCCTCTCTCCTTTCTCTCTTTTCCCCCTTCCCATATGTCCATCTGTTTTGTTTCTTAAATTCCACATGAGTCAGATCATATGGTATTTGTCTCTCTGACTGACTTGACTTAGTGTAATACACTCTAGCTCCATCCAAGTCATTGCAGATAGCAAGATTTTATTCTTTTTGCTGGCTGAGTAATAGCCCGTTGTGTATATACCACATCATCTTTATCCATTCATCAGTCATTGGACATTTGGGCTCTCTGGTCTTATTTTTAATAGATGCAAAAACTTTTTCCTATCCCTCTGATTATATTACTTGTTTTACTTTCATATTTTTTTCTGCCAGTTCCTCATACATTCTCTGTTTCCTTGGTTCCTTTTACATTTATAGTTTAAAAATAGAAATTATTTTAGCATTTATGTTTTGTTTCCTTTTATATTTTCATTTACTTCTTTGAAAAGCATTCACCATATACTTGATGTGCCTTAACACTTTGTTCATATTTAAACTTTCAATACTAAAAATTGATTGAATTTTTGTGTCCATAAAGGTAGTTTTTCCATAATTTTATCTGGCAGTGAGGGGGGAGTTTTAGTGAGGATCACCCCCAACACCGTATTTGTAACACTTTAGGGGGTGCTGATCAGTTTATACAGTGAAAACATATATCAGTATATGCAACTCCCATGCTTAAAATACTTCAGCAGTTTCCCATAATACAAAGAATGGAATTCAAACTTCATATCAGGACTTTTAAAGCCCTGCATGATGTGGCTTCTGCCTATCTCTTAAATTACATTTCCTATCACCTACCAGTTCATACTTGAGTCCTGCTGACTTCCCTTGGTTCCTTGGACAAGCCACATTTTTACTCCACAGGGACTTGTTTTTAATACTTCCTCTGCCAGGAATTTCTTTACTCCCAAATATTTACATGCATGTATCCTTTTATTTTTTTTTAACCAGAAATCGCTATCACATCTTCACAGAGGTTTTTTCCTAGCCAGGCTATTTAAGAATGTACCCCATTGTCGAGCAGACCACCATGTTTATTCCCTTCTTAGTATTTATCATAAGCTGTGATAGTTAATATATTTGTTTATTTTTGTTTATCTCTTTTATCCTCACTAGAAGATGGGGTGCTGATGAGAGGGACCTCATCCCCCATTTTCACTATTGTGTCCTAGCACGTAGCACAGTGCCAGACACAGAGAAGGTTCTCAAATATTTTTTTTTTTAGTGAAAAAAGGCACGCCTGTTTACCTACCATGTAGTTAAGCTATGGACATTTGGCCACTTTCCTAGGCATTTATTGATTATGGATTAATTATCCATTTATTGAGGATATACTGCACAATAACTAACGCATGACTCTGCTAAAAATTGGAGACATGGAGACTTTTTTTTTCTTCTTAAAGAAGGAAGGGAAAATAGGGGCAGAGGGAAAGGGAGAGAGGGAATTTTAATCAGGCTCCGTGCTCAGAACAGAGCCCTTCACGGGGCTTGATCTCACAACCCTGAAATCATGACCTGAGCTGAAATCAAGAGTGAGACACTTAACCAACTGAACCACACAGGCATCCCAAGACAGAGAGACTTTTAAAAAGGAAGTTTTTTCCTCCAGGGATTGATAATATATTAGGAGGAAAAGGTACATGAAGTAAAATTTTAATGGAATAGATATTACAGCAGAGGTTTACAGAAGATAGAATGGAACTACAGAGAAGAGGCCAACCAACTGTATGTGTAAATGTGCCATAAGATCACTAAACGTTTGAAAAGCATGTGCAAGATGCTTATTAGACTAGGACTGGGCAAGAGAGAGTGAATTTTGGTCAGAGATAATAGTCAATAAACCAGCAAAGAGAAGTAAAAGGATATTTGGTGTTTGTTACATTTTAATTTGCTTCTATTAAAGCCATTTAATACCTCATATTTTACCTTGGTTCTTGGGTTATATTTAATGTTCAGATACTAAACTTAAAATTGCTGTGTACCTAAATGTGGTTATTTCTGCATACTTTTGAGGCAAATCCACTTGTAGAGGTTGGTTCCCTTTCCTCTACCCATCTGTCTCATCCTTTACACAGGTCCAAAATGAACCCAGCCCACAGCCAACTTCATATTTGAAAGCAGACACATGAGGCAAGACTGGTTATGAACCTAGCTCAGATTCTGAATGCGTAAGCAATAAAGTGGTTTTGTTTTAAATCACTATGTTCTGAGATTGTTTGTTGAACACTGATAATAAACAAACAGGCATAATGTAAGTAGGACAGAATATATTTAGTCCAGGCAGTGAACATGGGAGTGTGGTACAGTGGAGGAGCAGATAATTGGAAAAAAAGGAGGTAGTAAAGGACTACTTCTTAGAAAAATACAGTCTGTGTCTACAGATCTATATTTATATATATTTCAGAATTATATCAACTGTAGTGATACAGAATAACAGTGAGGAGGAAACTAAAATATGAGAATGAAGGACAATGACTCAGGCTTCAGTAGATATCGGCAACGTGGAAAGGCGGGATATAATATGGATTGATGTTACAAGCGTCATAAGTGAGAAGTTTTGGGGACAAAGGAGATAGAATATTCTAGAAGCAGCAATGAGAAGGAAGAAAGACTCCTACTCATCTCCAGAGCAGAAATATGAGGGCCGTGGGTGATGACAATAACAGCCATTACTTGGGAGAGCTTCAGGAGAAGTGGTGTCATCAGAGGAGAACCTCTATGAAGGTAAAGGGAACACAAAGGAAACAGTTGGAGAGGCGCCTATGTGTCTCAGTCAGTTAAAAACATCTGCCTTCAGCTCAGGTCATGATCCCAGGGTCCTGGGATAGAGCCCTATGTTCAGCTCCCCGCTCAGCAGGGAGTCTGCTTCTCCCTCTCCCTCTGCTCCTCCCCTTTGTTTGTGCTCTCTCTCTCTCAAATAAATAAATAAGATCTTTAAAAAAAAAAGTTTCAGGGATAACACAGGATTTTGCTGATAGTGCACCAAGAATTCCAGGAGGAATGACAGGAACAAAATAAGGAATGTGCAGAACCATATAGAGAAAAGACTGTAGGAGATGAATGGTAAACTGGTTACTTAGGTCTTTTAGTGACTGGCGAACAAAGTTAATGACAACTGGTATTAGTTCTGATTGACAAGGAAAATAGTTTTGTTTAGGACTTTGTTAGGGAAATAGAAAAATATGATTCATATTTTAGCTCAATATTAGCCATGTAGATGGATACAGAAGATCTAGGAGAGTATAGTTTTATTGCAATATGCAGGACTTACTAGGGTAAGACTCCTAATTTATTCATTAAAATCTAGGCTATTTTTATGTACACTGCAAAGGAGGGTAGAACTGTGGAAGCATGATCAAACATTAGGAAAGGAGACAGTTGGTGTGTAGAGGAGAAAATACTCTGGGAAAAATAGAATCAAGGGGAAGAGTTGAATTTGCAACTGTGTGCTATGCATATCTGCCAGTAGTTTCTGTGATTTCATAACTGTTCCTGCAGAAAATTTCCACCAAACTTCACCTCAGCTCAGATGACTATGTTAATAAAATGGCACCCAAGATCAATCAAGAAAAAACACTACACTGTTCCACTACAGAAACACACACACACACACACACACACACACACACACACACACAGCATGTCCAAGGTTCTTACTGTCAACTTAATAAATAGAATTTGAATATTTTCTTATATATACAACATAAATACATGAAAAGGCAAGTTGTGTAGCTGAAATGATTTTGCAAGTGTAACATTAAGATAAATGTTTTCAGTGATTACAGGGAAGAATACTGTGTAGACGATTTGCTATCCTATATTTTATCTATTCTGTTCTTTTGCAAAATATTTTGTATTTGTAAAAACAGTCTCTTTGTATAGCCATGTGTTTTCATTTGTAATTCAAAAAGTTAGAAAATTATATATGGGTATAAATATAATAGATATGTAATATATATGTGTATGTACACACACACACACACACACACACACACACACACAGAGACATATACATACACACCCACAATGCCTGGCATATAATGGAGTAAAATAAACACTTCCTAAAAAATAAAAACAGTACTAACAATATAAGTACTATCTTAGTGAAAAACAAGGTTTAGCATACAATCCAAATCTCAGCATCTAATATGAACAGTTAACAAACCCAATAGCCCGATATGGTGGAGAAAGAACAGAAGAATAAAACTGTGATGTGAGTTAAGATTTTTCAGTAAAGATTAAATTAATGACAAAAAATGGTGACATTTTGTTTAATTTCAGTGTGTTCATAGATACATATATCTATGTATCTCTCTATATATATATCTATATAATTATAAAAAAGAATTTAGCGTGGGGCAACTGACTGGCTCAGTAGGTAGAGCATGTGACTCTTGAGTTTGAGCCCCATGTTGGCATAGAAATTACTTTTAAAAAAAAAAAGAGTTTAGAGAATGTGAATTTATTGTTTTTATGCCAACACATTCTTTTTCAGAGTTCAAAACTTGAATATAAGCTATAGGAATGTTGATCCATACCACTGAATTTAATAAAGGAAAATAGTAAACTAATAAAATATGTTTCTATTTTTGTTATTTTCAACACGTAACAAGGCCTTAAAATAAATTATTCATATATTTTTATATCCAAGATACCCTTGTAGATATTTGAGGCAAATGGGATGAACAGTAGTGAAATTTTTCATCTAAGTTTAATGATATCACAGTTTGCTATTACTATATGATATCAATTACTTCATGAATATAATCCTCTTCCTCTTCAAAGCATACCCTACCTTTTTTTTTTTTTTTTAAAGATTTTATTTATTTGAGAGTGAGTGAGAGAGAGAGAGATTGAGAGAATGAGTGGAGGAGGGGCAGAGGGAGAAGCAGGATGGAAGGCTGGATCCCAGGACCCTGAGATCATGACCTGAGCCAAAGGCAGATGCTCAACCAACTGAGCCACCCAGCCACCCAGGCGCCCATACTCTACCTTTTTAAGGTAGGAGGATAAACATGAGAGCCTGGCATCATGGAAGTCAGATGGTGATGTGTTTTTAGGAATGTCACATGCTATCAGAGGGATAAAGAAAATGAGGACTCAAAGTTGGCCTGAATTTAGAAAAATTTAAGTCACTGGTGATTATAACAAAAGGAGTTTCTGAAAGAATTTGGAGATTAATGCATGACTGAATGAGTTCTGAAGTGAAAGAGTAGTGAGAAAATAGAGATAGTGAGAATATTCAATCCCTCACCTTCTATCAGTACAACAAATTTTACCAGGAGCAAATGATTTCTTCATATCTGGAAATATTGTAAGGAATATTGCCAGCTATATATTTAGAATCGGTACAGTTAAACTCTGTTTTCAAATGAAGAACACATTTGTTACATTTGTTTGCCTTTTATTTCTAGTTTAAATCATATGCCCAAGGCAGACAGTTCTTTCTTCTTCTGTGCTACCTAAACAGATCTTATCCATGAGTTTCCCTCTATGTTGCAAACATCTTTGGTTCTAGGACCTAGCACCATGTCTGTGTCATTGTAGTTTCATAAAAAAATATTTGTTTCATTAGAATACAACCAGACAGTTTAACCAGTCAGGTGTAAATAGAAGTAATATAGTAATAAAAGCCTTTAGAAATTGTATCACCACATTGTTATTTGTACCTTGGTTCATTGTGGTCAAGAAGATCAATTTCTGATGCCTGACATAGGATTTGAAATCTATATACAACAACCCCCTACCTTGCTAAAATATCAAGCACTCTCTAATCCCATCCACATTAACTGTAAACTCATAGTACCTGTGGGAAAGATCTACCATAAGCCCAAATCAAGAGTCAAACGTGTCTTAAGTGTCTGGAAAACCAATGCAGAAAATCTAAATGAGATGATTTACATTGACTAATTTTGTTGTTCTGTCATTTTTGCTGATATAATTATAAAAGGAAGGTTTGTACCATTGATCTAGGGTCAGAAAACAGAACAATGTTAGGGGAGAATAGTGTATGTTTTGTACTCAGATCCATGGAGCAATCTTGTTGATGAGCCTTTTGGAAAAATAAGTTTGAGGCAGAAGCTTTAGAGATACTATCAGAACATTGTACAAGAAGGACTTCAGGATGATGACAAAGTGGCCCAGAGTGCAGAAAGCAAGGTTGTTTTGTTTTTTTTTTTTCAACTCTGTATGGCAAAGTCCACCAGAACACTCTGAGTGTTCAAGTGCAGTGGAGATGCAGCTAAATAGAACAGTAGTGAACTGGTAATGAAATTGACTCCTGAAATGTAATAAATAGCTAGTAGACACAGGAATACTTAACATATATGGGAATGAGCAGGATCACCAGAAGTTATTATTCAATTTGTAAATGCATATAAGAAAACACTTAATGACATTCCCAAATAATTTAATTTCATTTTATTTTAGCAAACATGTAGGTGGGGACAAGAAATATAAAAACTTGAGTCATTATTCTTACTGTGTTTTTTTTTAAATTTTTAATTATTTGACAGACAGAGAGAGATTACAATTAGGCAGAGAGGCAGGCAGAGAGAGAGGGGGAACCAGGGTTCCTGCTGAGCAGAGAGCCCGATGCGGGGCTTGATCCCAGGACCCTGAGATCATGACCTGAGCCGAAGGCAGAGGCTTTAACCCACTGAGCCACCCAGGCAGCCCTATTACTGTGGTTTTATTCATATCATGGCATTAAGGGGAAGTGTGAAAATTTGATTACCTCTGTGTGTGTGTGTGTGTGTGCGCACACGCGTGTGCCCATCTATGATAGTTACTTTTATTTATTTATTTAATTTTTAAAGATTCTATTTATTTATTTGACAGAGAGAGACACAGCGAGAGAGGGAACACAAGCAGGGGGAGTAGGAGCGGGAGAAGCAGACTTCCTGCTGAGCAGGAACCCAATGCAGGGCTCAAACCCAGGACTCTGGGATCATGACCTGAGCTGAAGGTAGACACTTAATGACTGAGCCAACCAGACACCACTATGATAGTTACTTTTATGAAAGTACTCTTAATTCATCTAAAAGAGTTAATAACATACTCCTTGAAAGACCCACTAAACCTTTCCTTGAGCATAAACTGTGGCTTAGTCACTAATAAAAGTGAGTGATAGATATTCTACAAACATCTAGAGAATAATGAAACCATGCAAAATAAACCCAGTGGCATCATACCAGTAAATCATTCTGGGCAAAGTTAAGAGGATTTTTTTTGGCATCTTATAAAATTAGTATATGAAGAGAGGACTGTGGGTAATAAATGTCTAAGTTTCAATAAGGTGGTCGATACAGTGGTTCGAGTAAGTGTATAAAAATTGTCAAATCAGTTTTGATAAGAACACAATAAAGTGGATTAAAAACAAACTAAGAGATCATGAATGTGGAGAATGGTACATGAGAGTGGGACCTTTGAAGTACCAGAAAATGATTCTTGGCTCTATTAAATGGCTTTCTGACCATAAATAGAAGGCAAATCGGGCTTGAATTAGACTGGCAGATTATATCAGCTTAGAAGGTGCTGTAAAAATCATTTTAGAGAGAGAAATGATATAACTGGTTGTAAATAAGTCTGTGGGTAGAAAAGAACAAATGAGATTCAGTTTGTAAAAGAGCTAGCAGGAAAGATATTACCAAACAACTGTATGACGATACCATTTTTTTCCAATAAAAGTGATGGCATAGCATTTTATAGTATATAGCAAGCCTTGTAAAGGCTGATTTTTATGAGCTTATTGGGTAGCAAGCCAACTGAGCAGACTACTTTCTGGAATAAGGTTGATTATCCAAGGGAAGTCATTGAGTTCTCCTCGGACTGCGCACTAGTGTCAGTGTGTTTGGCAGATGGGCCAGCTGCGAAACTTGTTTCCATCTCCATCTGGCTCCTTCTGGTTCTTGGAGCTTTTTCTGTCTGTTAGGAAACAGGCAGCAAATACTTCTTATTAGTGTAGCAACATGTCCTTAATACTCTGATGTTCAGTCAGAGGCTACTTTCTAAGTTGTACCCCTGTACATATTCCAAAATTTGTCCCCTCTAATGTATTTTTGTTATCTGCCAGATAAAATTTCATAGAATAGGGACACAACTTCCATCTAGCCCATATGGGTCTAAAAGAAAAGACAAACAGAACTCCTCCTGTTGGTGGTTTAATGAGTGGCAAATGTAGGTAAGAGACTGCTCTTGGTGGGAGATGGAACATTTCCTTCAAGTAAAACCATATGATTTGTTTCCAGTTTTAAAAATTTGAAGCAAAATAAGAATACAAAGTATTACATATGCATCTAAAAAGGGAAGTAATGAGTTATATTGGAAGTTAGGTTGTTAGCTATTCAAGATGTGAATACATGATTCTATACACAGAAAACAAATGGAAATAAACAAGGAAAATTCTTATTCTACATAGTTTAAGTATGGTTTATTACCCCCAAAACGTTGTTGTGTTAGATTCTTTTTAGTCTTAGTAATTTCTCTATAATAGCTATTAGGACTCAGCATATTTCTCTTATGCCCAGATTTTGAAATCCCCAAAGACCACCAGGGAGCCGAGTCTGATGCAAAAGCAAAAAAGCCTTTACTTGAGCTAGCCAGAGCTCAGTCTCCCACACTCACCAACGCAGCGGCGTGCTGTAGAGAAAGAGAGCAAGTTTCAAAAAGCGCAGCAGTTTTATAGGGGCCAGTGGCCAATGAGATTGTAACACACACAGAAAGTTGCATAGTCATGTTAGGCCACACACAGGTGGCCAATTGCATTACAATTTACCCTATAGCAGCCATTTGAACTAGCCTATCACTCTGGTCAGAATTGGCGCGCAAGTTTGGCGGGCAAAAGGTGGGGTTTACATCCTGTAGCGGTTAGGGGTTCCACATTCCTATCAGCTAACTCAAACTAGCTCAAGGGCGGGCTAGGCAATATTCTGACATTCTGTGATCTTTCTCAGGAGCAGGTCATGTAAGGGTTATACACAGACAGCGGGTGTAGCACAAAATGGAGTTAGCCTTGCTCTGCTCTTTCATTTCCTTATACCTAATATGTATGCAATACAAATATTATCAAAATAATTACTACAAAATCTTATCCTAATTACTTCTTTCCTTCTGTTTGAAAGCGCCAGTGGTTTTCAGGTCTTAGAATGCCTACGGAAGTCAAAGAACAAAGTACAGAAATCCTTTAAAAGACAATAGGTGCATTAAAGAGTTCTTTTAGAATTGAATGGTAAAGGAAAAAAGTAGGTCAGAGGTGTTTAGACTAAGAAAACTAAGTCATTTCATCATAAGTACATAAGAATGGTGAGCAGTCCCAGGGAAAGAAACACTTATGAAATAAAGACTTGTTCCAGTGCAGGCCTATTGTTACTTATAAGAGGGTAGTTATGATGATAAAATTGAATGCATTTAAATTGGGTTTTCTAAACAAAAGAGTACTTCAGTGTCTTCAGAGGTTGTGGGATGCTTGAGCATTCAGTTACCTTTTAACATTATATTAACTGGGGCGCCTGGGTGGCTCAATAGGTTAAAGCCTCTGCCTTCGGCTCAGGTCATGATCTCAGGGTCCTGGGATCCAGCCCCACATCAGGCTCTCTGCTCAGCAGGGAGCCTGCTTCTCCCTCTCTCTCTGCCTGCCTCTCTGCCTACTTGTGATCTCTCTCTGTCAAATTAATAAATAAAATCATTAAAAAAAAACATATTAACTGGGTGAAGGGAAAACTCTTGAGGCCTGATAATTGGACATTTCAGTATTGGAAAGGAACTTGGGTCAAGAATGCCACTGTCAGTTAAGAAGAAAAAAAGGATCAGCAGTCTCCATTAGAATATCATATTTTCTGACAAAGCTGAATTTGTCAAGACAAAATGAGGTTAAAAACCACCCAGAATTTGCATATGAATTCTCAGTAAGAGATAAGGATTATGAAGAATCATGAAGAATTAGGCATTGAAGTTGAGATTTCACAGATTAGAACAAGAATTGCCATGTCTCCAACAGAAGAAAATATGCCTGGAAGATAGAACTCTTACATTGATCACTCAAACACTTTATGCTGCTACCAAGAGCTCAACCCCATCTTAAAGGCTTTCCATGATCAATCATAGATTTCTCCTAAGTGACACCAGGAATGCGTTCTATTGTATCTTCTTGTTGAACTATGGACAAGTTGATGGTGTTTGAAAAGATGATATTTGAAAAGGGCTATAGCTAACATAAAAAAATAAGTAAAATTTAAGAACTATATTAAAATAAAAGGAGAGGTGCCTGGGTGGCTTAGCCCATTGGGCATTCGACTCTTGATTCCAGCTCAGGTCATGATCT
>JAQQSY010006013.1:0-11301 GCA_028646535.1 Procyon lotor | reverse complement strand
TCAGTGGTCTGCTCTTCTTAGAAACACCCAAGGGCCTGGCCTTGTGGGGATTTGCCTGGCCTGATTTATGGAGCAAATCTAGCCTCGCCCAGAAAAGTTTCTCTTTTTCCTAAAATGAAACTTCTATATTCAGACTTACATCAGCAATTTTGTTCTTTTTAAGGACACAGTCCCCTTCAATCTCTGCCAACCCCAGTGACTTAGGCATAATTCGAATCTGTCATATGGTGCTGATATACAGAAGGTTTGGTCTGGCTGCTAATACTGGCAAAAGGAGTTGAATTTCTCCCAGTAGGATGAACATTCTGCACTTAATGAAAGCAAGATTCTAAAATTGGCTTCTCCTCTCCAACATCTAGGTCTCGTAAAATTACACATGGCTCAGGGACCACTTAGATGATATATGGGGGCAAGGGGGTGTTATTTTATACAAAGAAATCTCCTTGGTGACTCCAGTTGAAGCCCGGGCCTAACAGCTTCACATAAATCTTATCTGAGAGAGACCAGATAGCTGTTGCCTTCAGTGTGACTTAATCACAAAGATCTGATTGGGCACCAACGATTTTTAGATGGCCATTTCCGGAACTCTCTCCACAGCGTACTAAACAGGATATGCCACTCACCTGATAGCTCATTTTGTATCATCCTGGAGTGAGAAAAACATTGTTAAGGACCCCATTTTAAGCATCTCTTCAAGAGAAGGGCCTCCCCATTTGAATTTGAAATCAATCAAGGCAGGGGGACCTATGCCCTCGGTGTCATTGATGTTTTTCATTTTGTTTCTTTCTAACCTAAGCAAAATTAGAAGGCTTTGCTCCTCTAAATTATAGGCAATGTTAAAGGTTAGACTAGATTGAAAAAGAGAACTTATTTTTTTTTTTTTAAATTCTACTTCTAGGAATTTAACCTACTAGTACACCCTTTTTTAAAGCCAAGCTATAAAAGGAACTTCAGTCAGCATTTTTTTTAATCAGAAAAACCTGTAAACTACTTAAATGCCAGTTAACAAAGGGCTACTGAAATACATTGTAGAATAGATTGGATATATATAACATCCAACAGAATTGGATGCTATGCCACTGTTAATGGAATCAGGTTGGTCTATTTGTGCTAACATGAAAAGTTCTTTAAGACATCTTATTATGTGAAAACAAGCCAGGTGAGGCACTCTAGATATTGATTGTATACATTATATACAAATTATAATTATAATTGTAAATTATAATTTATTATAAATTCTTAAGAATTTTAAAATATGTGTGTGTGAATGTGTTTGTGTATATATATGTGCATG
Source organism: Procyon lotor (assembly GCA_028646535.1). Lineage (NCBI taxonomy): Eukaryota > Metazoa > Chordata > Mammalia > Carnivora > Procyonidae > Procyon > Procyon lotor. The sequence goes on along the minus strand of JAQQSY010006013.1, from coordinate 10,007 downwards.
TATCTTTTGACGTGGGAGAAAAAATGTTTTCTAGAAGAACTATAAGAAATTACTAATAACCAAGGTGAGCTGAGGAAGTAGAATATTACTTTCATTGTATAACTTTCTGTACAGCTTGAATTTTTCATGATTTACATGAGTTAATTTTTATTAAAAATATGTTATCAGCTATTATCTATGTGGTGGGTACATTCTTTATCAGTACATTCTTTTTTTTTTTTTTTAAAGATTTTATTCATTTGACAGTGAGAAACACAGTGAGAGAGGGAACATAAGCAGAGGGAATGGTAGCGGGAGAAGCAGGCTTCCTGCCTGGCAGGGAACCCGATGCGGGGCTGGATCCCAGGACCCTGGGATCACGACCCGAGCCGAAGGCAGCCGCTCAACGACTGAGCCACCCAGGCGTCCCTATCAGTACATTCTTTATAATTTTATGCATTTAAGAAACACTAGCAAATGTTATTTTTCAGAACATTCATTGGAGTATAGTCTTGACAACAACGAGTAAGGTGGTTAAAGTTCAAAGTTTAACTGTTTTTTTAAAATAACTTCTAGATGGTTAACTCAAGCATTTCCAGTCTAATAGAAGTGATCTTGCACAAATAACCTTTGATCTGGTACGTGAAATGGAATCTGGTTGAATCTGGGTGGAGAAAGTTGTTTCGAAGTGTTAATAAATTAGAATTACTTTAAAAAAAAGAATTACTTTTTCAAAGAATATTAGAAAGAAACTTATGAAAAATATTAATTCATGATGATTTCAGGAAAAATACATAAAATGAATGTGCATAAACTATAGACAAAATGTGTTTTCTGGTGCTTTCAGTGGTTACACACACATTTTTAGAAATGCTTGTTAAGTTCAAAGATTTTCTCAAAGATGTTATTTGCCACAGTTTTAAAGAAATGCCACCAGATGAGGACACTGGAACAGGTAGTGGATATTTTCTTATCATGAAGTAGTTAGTTAAATCATTCTGCATTTCCTTCTTTCTACCTGATCATTTCAATTCTGTGCTTAAAATTACTTGAATCCAGCCCTGAACATTCAATTACTACACAGTGACACTCTGTTCTCTGTAACCTCCTGCAGCACATGACAGAGAATGCATAGCACTCCTACTCCCCTAGGACTTGTTGATTAACTGATTGATTAGAAAGTAGGATTGAAGTTTATTCTGGTGTATATCACTTGCATAAAATTAATGATCACCTCAAAAGTGCTTCTAGTCTACATTCAACAGGACCTGTGAAGTAATTTTCACTCAGCTTGAAGTTTTTCTCTGACTAAAAATAGACTTTCCCATTTTCCTTAAACTTAAATTTCAAAGAAAAGTTGCTGTGATCCTCAGTAAGAAAGAAGTGAGTCAGATTTGCTTTTGTGAGGTATGAAGCCGTTTAGCGCCGGATGGTGAGAGAGAAGGAGGAAGTAGGGTGTGCTGCTGAGGACAGGGATACCGGGCTTCCACGAAGCCAATCGTTCTGTACCTTCTTCCAGAGTTCCAGGAGATTTAAAAGCATTCTCTTCTTAGCAGATGCTGTTTCAGATGGGTGCCAAGTCCCACCATATTTATTCAGAGTGCTTACTGTGAGTGGTCAAATTTAGGACCAAATTACATATTATTTACAGGGAGAATATTTAGCATATTTTTGTAGGAGTTGACTTGCTATAAATGCATTTCAATTAAATAGACCCAAATATTTGCTGACAAAGTACCTATTCAGGGAATAGCTGAGTCTTTTCTGAGTCAAGCTTCCATCCACTTCCAGTCATTTCACTGAATGTGCTTTCCATTGCTTCAGTGGCAACTTGTTACATTTTATGAATTTTCTGGAAGAAGTTTTCCTCTAACTGGGATCTTATAGGTCTCCTTGGAAACTTGTTCCTGAATTTAATCCCTCTGCTCTGTGCCAGTTGAGTTTTCATTCTAGTCCGGACATGTTTGAAGAACCATCCCAGGCTTTACCTCTCTGTGGCCTGTTTTTGTCCTCATAAAACCTCTCAATACTTCAGTTTGAACCAGCCCTTGCTCTGCTCCTATTCCCATCTTCTACAAGAGGTTGTGAACCTCCATCAGAAGTGGGAATTTGTTTGGCCCTATTGAGCTTCTTTAAAAGCCCTGGAAGTTCCTGTGTTTATTGTCTTTTGACTTTGAGGTCTCCGGGCTTGCTTACCTCCCATGACCTTGTGTCCCCGTGTCTTCTTGGATGTAAACAGTTTCACAGCAGCAAAACTGCAGCTCTCTGTGACCTTGGCAGCAGGGAGGTGAGTCATGGTTTTCAGAGAGAAATCTCTTTTTGAATACATTTTCCTCCACATCTCTTGGCCCCAAAGAGCTGTTGTTAGCAACGGTCAGACATGTCATTTCATCTCCGTGTGATCTTATTTTTAGATGAGTATCTTCAAAAAAGCAAACTGAACGGTATTTGCCATTATCTTTCATTTCTTGTTCTTATCAAAAATAAAGACTTCCATTTTCCCACATCTTTGGGGGTATGTCTTCATATTTGGCCTTCTTTCAGGAGAAAGATATTTCTACTATCTTCCTCGAGTAGCTTTTGGCCAAGATCTCTCTGGCAAAGGCCATATCACCATCCCAAATCCTTAGGAAAGAAGCACAAGCTGGTTTCTGCACCCAAACGGCACTGCGCAGAGAGACAGGGTCCGTTGATTTCCACCCTTGGCCCACTTGCCCTCTGACACTTACCCCCGTAGCTTCCAGGCAAACTATCGGACAGAGACCCAGTGTACATTCCAGAAGGGAAGAGAGCTGGGCTCGGGGTCAGGGTGAGACTCATAAGACACTAGTTTCCTGAGCATAAGAACCTTTTACAGTGGGATGCCTTTATACAGTCTGAGTGTGGCTTCCTAGGGTGCCCGCTATCCAGAAACAAGCCTGGGTCAAGGGGAGAAGTCCAGGATGAAGCAAGTAATACTTCTCTGCTATTCCATTGATGGATTTGTTTTCCCAGTTAGGGGGCCCAGCATTGCTTGCTAACCACCTAGAGACCAGGATTTGCAAACCTGTTGTGTGCCGATCAACAGCAGTACTGTTTTGCTAGGGCTGCTTTATTGATTTATTTTTTAAAATGTGGGATGCTTTGTGGAATTGCATGTCATCTTTGTGCAGGGGCCATGCCAATCTCTGTATCGCTCCGATTTTAGCGTCTGTTTTGCTGAAGCGAGCACCCTAGTCCTGCTCTTTAAAACATCATTTGAACTTGAATTCCTTCTCTAGCTTGCCTTTTTCGCCCCAGTTGCTCCCTGGGCCACCGCCTCGGTGTCCGGAGTTTGCAGCCTCTGAGACTCAGCAAGCGCCCATCAAGGACCCTCTGAGCTCTCAGTTCTGTGTTAGGCACAATGGGGAGGACTCGGACAGATGAGGCAAAGGCGGCAAGCTCCTCCCTAGAAAAGTGTCCTGGGATGTAAGATCTCCAGAAGATAAAGCAGGAGATATGTAAGTGGCCAAGTGACTGTAGTTTAAACAAGGGGATCAAGGTTGGCCAACAGAGCTGGGGGAGGCGTCTTTGTCTTGCGTATAAAGAAGGCATTATTGAAGCATAGGGAGGGTTTGTGGAGAGAGAAGAGCAATCGGAGATTCCCAAGCTAAGATGTAAATCTGTGGGCTAGCCTTCAGGGGACAGGAGGAGGAGAGGATCACCCCACTCTCGGGTATGTGTTGAAGCAGCAGTGGAAAGCTGTGTCTAACTCCGAGAGCTGCAGATTACTGCTCTCTTACCGACAGCGGCTTTAATCCCCATCTCCTTTAATGCTCTTGTAGTCAATATTTGGATGGTATGATTTTGTCTCAGTTCATTGCCCAAGTAGCCAAGTTGGACTGCTGGGAATGGGTCCTCCAGGCCACATCAGCCAAAGCAGGACTTCAGATTCATTTTTCTGTGATTGTCACCCATTAGAATCCTCTTGATTTTCACATTGTGGAGTGAAACCCAGCAGTCTTCCACAGACATGCCACAGATTGTCAGGTCCACGAAAGACTTCATTCTAGAGCCTGAGCCATACACTGAACCTGCCCTAGACCAAGTCTAGTAGCAGAGATCATGTAAGTGTCAAATGACTATCTAGAATAGCCAAGTTAGGGTTAGTTTGTTATTTTGTATAGCATATACCGAATTTCTCAAACAGGATAGTTTATTCTTATAATCGATCATTACCCTAAACCAATGTGTTGATAATCACCTTTGTTTCAAGGAGTTATTTACAGGTTAATTGTTGGAACAGTTAACCAGCAATAGGAGGCATCATTCACTTTCTCAACCACTAGGCTAATTTGGCTCTTCACAATTATGAGATTCTTTGGGAAAATATTGGTAGCTTCTAGCAGTTAAAAGTCCCTTCTCCTAGACAACCTTACCACTAAGACATGTGTTTAAATGAAAACAAAACTCAGACCACATTCTGCCACCTACACTCAAACGTGTACTAGCAGGTAAGCCCAGAAAATCATTCAAACTCTTTGCCCCACTCTCTTTAGGAGCACTGACAAGCCCCTTGCAGGAAATATTCAGTTTGATGTGGTCACGACAAAATTTTAACATCAGGATCAGGTGACAGAGGTGACAGAGATTGCCTGCCCTCCATTAGTTGGGGGTTATGGAGAGGAATTCTCTCCCTAGGGCATTGTTCCAGAAGGTGTTGGACTGCTGGGACTGCCAGATAAAAGGAGGTGCCAGTGGAAATCTCAGCCAACCACATGTTTTCACACCACTCATTTCTCTGGAGCAAACTTACTTCTAACACTCCCTGTGGTAAGGAACGCACCCTCTGAGGCAAATGGAGATAGGGTTATTTGAAGCCTTTGCTTTTGTTTCTTCTGGAGCCTAAATTCCTGATAAGAGTTCTTTATATGTTAACCAACACTGTTGACTAATCACCCAAGAGCACAGATGAAAGTAAAGTATAATCAGAGATATCATCTAGTTGGCCTATATTTTAGGTCCCCTCCCTTTAATCCCCAACAGCTGTCCTAAAGCCACCTCCAGTAAAAATAGAACCTAAGTCAAAGAGCATACTTGCTATATACATGCAGCCTCCATCCAAATCCTCTGGCACCTCCCAACCCCTCTCTAGTTCTAATGAGATCACCCACCATTGAATTACTCCTCTGGAGAAATACAAGAGCCACTCCTGCTGAAACCCAAGTTCAAATGATTGATTTCACAGGGACCTCGAGACAGCTACTTGAATCCATATAAAGTAGATGTTGTGCTCCTTCAGGAAGGAAGGAAGGACTTGTTCCCTGAACTGCTGAGAGTTCTGCTGGAGGCAGGATGAACTCAGACCCTCTGTGAATCACCCAAGCTTGAGAACAGCTACTTTACCCAAAGTTATTCCCTGGGGTTGCAAGTTCCCGCAACAATGGGCATCCAGACTGGTCAGTACTGGGATATAAAAGTCTGGCCCCTTGTCTCAATACGTTTGGTCTGTCCCAGCTCCAGAACTCCCAGCCTTTCGCCCTGCCCAATCCTGCTTCCTTCCCTTTGCCCACCTCCTACACACTAATCTCCATCTCAGAATCTTGTTCTTTCAGAATAACTTACTATAAAATCATAGGTTTGCAGTGGCGCCCAAGCATCCTTGCAGAATGTATAACATATTCATACCAGAAAAGGAGCTTTAAGCATCCAGAAATGGAAGCAGGGTACCAAACAGGACTGGGTCTTCTGGGCTCCACACCATCCATACTGTCAATCCTGGGGATGCCTGCATTCCGCTTCCGGACCCTTGTCTCTAGGTTTGAATCATTCATTCCACTGTTCAAAAGATAATCTTAAGGCATCATGTCTTAAATTCCATTTTCATTTGTATTGAAATTACATAGGCCCCTGGTTAGAAGAATCAAATAATTCTACAAAGTTTATTTGACAGAGGCTGCTGGTTGAGCCCTGACATTGGTTCCTGCCTTCTTTAGTAATAGGACTTCTGTGTTTTAGCAGAGCATGTGGCCAACAGCTGGTTGGCACTTCCCAGGCTCTCTTGCAGCTTGGCAAGGCCACGTGCCCACAGTCTGGCCAGTGGATCTGTGCTGTTTCTGGGTGTGTTCCTCTCAAGGTATGCACAAGTGCTGTCCTGACCCATTGCCCCCTCTCCCTGGCTGGCTTCATAAGAACAGGAACAGCTGTTGTGGTCCCCGAGATGGAAGCCTCATTTGGGGGTCATAAAGCCAACCCTTCAACCCAAATTGCTTCTTTCTGGACCATATCAAACAAGGGCAAGATATACCTAAATCATTTGAGCATTTGTATTTTGAGGTTTTTGTTTGTTTGTTTTGCTTTTTATTAAAGCAGTGTACCCTGTATTTTCATCCACATGGCTTGGTTGTTTTTGAATCCTCTTTCCTTTTCCCTGAAACAACCATAATAGGTTTAAATAACATATTTCTATCTGATATTTCATATTTAGACATTCTCAGTTGAGTTTCCAATTTGGACTATGAATATTCTGCTCTCTTTCTCCTCTCTCACCCTCCCCATCCCGCTCTAGGTTTGAATCATTCATTCGTCATTCATTCATCCCGCTGCATACCTGTTACCCTTCCCCCCCATCCTCCAAAATAGTTATGTCATCATTTTAAACAGATAAATATTTAGTGTTTATATGATTATTGACAGTGCAAATGGTATCTAAACTGATCTCTGCAGTGCACTATGGATGCTTTTCCTTTCTTAAATAATACTTTGTTCCAGAGATGATATTGAGCTGTTTACTTATTTATTTTATTTTCTCAGCTTCCCAATGACTTATCATTAATTCAGACCTAAACACTCCCCCTGTTGTATGATCTCCTCTGAATATGTTCTAATGCACATGGAGTGTGATCAGTTTTATCTCTTTGAAGAAATGTTCCCAGGGTTTTCTGACTGGCTCCATCTGGACTAGCTGTTCACTAAGCCTGAGGTGTGTGCCTGACGAGCCATCTTTAATTGGACATCAGTATCAATTCTACAACTTGGGGTTGATTGCTCTGCTTGTCTTATTCCTTTCTATGGGCTAGAAGGGCTGCTCTGGCTGTGTGATAGAGCCCGCCTCCCTCAGGCTAACCTGGGAGAGCTCCATAAGCAAATAGTTTTCCTTGGTGGAAGCTTTCTTCTGACAGAAGTAGCAACCTTCTGCACACGGAAGATTTTGGAAATCTCCAACCTGGATGAGTGTCTTCCTTTTTGGAGTTGAGACTTAAAACTCTTCCTGCATTAGGCAAAAAAATTAATAGCTTCCTAAAAAACCCTCCAACTCAAGGTTTAACTGCTTAATTATTTCAAATTTAGTATTGTTCAGGCTGTCCCATTGCACAGGGAGACTGACGAACCTTCAACTTGACTACAGCTCCAGATATTTTGGGTACGGTACTAATGCATAATTTTTTGGCCTTTGTCCAAGTTCAGGTTTAGGTATAACTCTTACCAAGAATGCCTGGAGTCTAAACAACCAAGTTTAGAAATTCAGCCGAACCCCCTTCCTCATGTTCTTTTACTGCCAATACTGCCAATCATTCCCCCTCCACCCCCGGAGCCCCTGCCAGGGAATTCTGGGAAGTCAACTCACCTTGGCATATTTTATTGTAAGATTAAACCATTATAGGGACATGATCTGCCCAAAAAAATGGGTGGACACTGATCTACTATTGTCAGTCTCATTCTTCCTTCAGTCATCTTTCCTAAATTCCAGTATGGTTTTGGAGGGTGGAACAGCCACTGTGGTCTGAGGAAAGCTTGTCACCTGAGAGTAGCCAAGGAGAGCAGAGTGAAGATCATGGTTTCTCACTGGGGTTGATGTGAAGCTAAACCAGTCAATGCAAAACACACACACACACACACACACACACACACACACACACACACCCTAACAGCAACACAAACTCAATGTTTGATCATTTCAATCTGGCGATTGATAAAAATTTCAAAAAAAATTTAATGTAAGAAAATTAAGAATCAAATTCCAGGAAATTTATAAAGGCACTTCTAAACCGAAATGTCTTTGAAATTGTTAATTTTTTATTTGCAGTCATCACCACACATTTTGAACCCATGCTAGGTACCAGCTGCCACATACACAAATGAGTAATGACAAAACAAGGTAAGACACACTAACTAGCTGACAGTAAGAGAGGGGGTGAAAGTAGAGAAGTGGGGACTTTACTTACACCTCCAAGGAAGGATAGAATGCATACCGGTGAAAAGGAGGAAGCAGTGTGTGCACATAAGCGGTGTGTGCAAAGGGCACAGTATAAAGGCAGGGTGCAGAGGTAGAGAAGGGCCTGACATGTTTCTGGCATATTCAGAGAGCAAATTTTCTGAGAACACTGGATTCGGGTGTAAGAATAATAAAAGACCACTGCAAAGCAGTGCACTAATTCTAAATTGTGGTGGAGCTGGAAGGTCAGCTTAAGGGATTTGGACATCTTGAAGGCATTGGGAACCCACAGGTTTCTGTTGCTGTTTAGAGGTGTGAGACTGGTTAGGGAGGAGAGGAAACGTGACAGACACAAATGCTGCTTCAGGATGATTCATCTGACCGCGATGTGTGATGGATCAGAGTGGAGAGGCCTGGACGTCAGGGACCAGGAGACTCAGCATGAGGAAATGAGAAAGGCCCCCAGTGATGAAGCATCTAGGCCGTGACCACATTACAGGCCATGTGAGCTCACCATTCTGCACCTTCATCGAGTAATTCTCCCAGCACCTCATGGAGTAGGTATCTGGCTCCATCTTTCAGATCAGGAAAGTCACTCGGAGACGTCCAAGGTCACAGAACAAGCAAATGACACAGGGGATTTGAACTCATTTGTTTTCTGATGTCAAAGTCTTTGTTCTTTCTACTCATCATTATATATCAGACTCTTGATTTTTTGTTTTTGTTAAAGATTTTATTTTTCAGTAATCTCCACATCCAACCTGGGGCTCGAACTCACAACCTTGAGATCAAGAGGCACGTGCTCTACTGACGGAGCTAGCCAGGCACCCCTAACCTCTTGTTTTTAATAGTGGTTAAATATATAAATATAATTACAACCTAATTATAGGTGGTGACAGAGGACAGGGAAGGGGACCCTTACCTAGGACAGGGTTGTCCTCGCAGCCTCAGTGTCTTTGTGTCACACCGTAGTTTTGTAACTCAATATCCTCTTATTTCGCCTTGGGAGTTGCGGGGGGTGGAGGTGGGAGCCGATCCACAGTGCAAGATTCTCCCTGTGGGCCAAGGGCCGGGGTCGCCCTGAGACAGAAAGCAAATAGCGAAACACGCTTCAGGTTTGTGGGAAATTGCGAAGGACAAGACAGAAATCATAAAGGTGCAATTGAATTACGTTGTGTCGTGGCCCCTGGGATAACAGCTGTTTTCCAGGCCTACGATCGTTCTCATTAGGAAATTAAAAATGTGAAGCTCCGGGGCCCAGCCTTGCACTCGGGCCACGTGGTGACAGGAAGCCCTGTGTTTGCACAGGTGGGGGAGCGAGCGGCCTCTCGAAGTGGGTGGCTGGAGGCCCTGCCCGGAGCGCAGGTGGGCTATTGGAAGAAAAGCAAACCCAGGAAGAGGCTTGTGTGTTCTGGTGTTGTCAGCTTCCCTCGGCAGAGGGAGGAGTGGTCCAGCAGGCCTCTCCACGTTGGTGGGTCAGTTCAGGGCCAGAGCCAACTAACGGCTGGGGCCCCTCCACCCCACCCCAAGGCAGAAGGATTCCGTCCTGGCGCACAGTCAGTACCCCTCTGTGGGCTGGTCCTTGAAAAATCACCTACAACTTGATACTTTTATCCACAGATAAGAACAACCCAAACTGTGCCTTTTGAGAAACACGCAGGAATGTCATCAATTGCAAGAGAGATGTTTGTTGCAGACAAAGGGAATAAACAGCACAGGACTCAGAAGAGTGCCCACCACAGGTCTGGTGCTCAGGGAGCCAAGGGGTTGGGATGGGCAGAACCACTTGGACGAGGGCAGTGTTGCCAGCAAGGTAGTTTCTATTCTTTCTTTCTTTTCTTTCCTCCGTTCTTTC
>JAQQSY010006012.1:0-11303 GCA_028646535.1 Procyon lotor | reverse complement strand
GCATGGGGCAGCTTCTGGGTTTCCAGTAAAACCCACGTCAGCGGCTCCCAGGGAGCTCAGTGCATCTCCACTGTGCTGACGAGTAGCCAGGGGTCTAGCTACTTAACTTTTTACAAAAATTATTATCAGAAAAGCATTACATGTGGGGTGTCTGCCAGGTAGCTCAGTGGGTCAAGCTTCCGACTCTTGATTTTGGCGCAGGTCATGATCTTGGGGTCCTGGGCCAGAGCCCTGCATTGGCTTAGTGCTGGGTATGGAGCCTGCTTAAGATTCTCTTTCTCAGAAAAGAGAGAGAGAGAGAGAGACAGAAGCATTATATGCCTATTGTAAGAATTAAGGAGCAAATAAAAAAAAAAAGGATTGAGAACCCCGCGCTGGGAACCGGGATGCTGAGGGGACTCGGGCGCAGGTGTGCTGGGGGAAGGTCTGATCTCCCGGGTTTCAGGTGAGCCGGAGGCCCAGGTCCGGGGAGTTGCCAGCCCAGTATTGCTTGTTCCTGCTCTAACTCCTGGTTTTGTTCCATCTTTATTTTACCCCATAAATAGTTGGATATACTTGAGACGTCATGTGTAGAATTTCTGTTGTGCTTTTATAATCAACATTAGCGGAAGGTATCCTCCAAGCCACTGTTCTTCCTGAAACTGCAGGTGTGGATGTCTCGTAACTTCCTCCGGGGCTAGACAGTCGGGTCGTTGCTGGTTTTTGTGGCTCGTGAGGGTGGTCAGTTACCATCTTGGTGCTTAAATCTCTCCCCTCTGAAGAGTTCTGGGGATAGACACCACCCGTGTGGCCACCTGAGCGAAGCCTCATCAGTTTTCAGATTACTTGTGTCAGTTTGTGTTCCCACAGGCACTGAGCAGAGACGCTTAAAAATTTGCCCATTTTATAAACTATTCTGTGGTTTCAAAATCCTATTTTGAGCCATGTAAGTGCAAAGCCCTGGCTGGGGGCCGGTCCGTCTCGCCCCAACTTTGCTGACAGTTTGTTCCTCCCCCGACCCCCGCCTGAGATTGAGGACGCTGTGGGGGGCCTGCCTCTGCCCAGCAGGTCTACAGAGGCTTCCAGACTCCTTGTCCTCTTGAGGTAAAGGCTGAGCTGAGGTGGACGCTCGGTCTTCTGACTGGCTCCATGAGACATGGCCTGGGTGCCCCGTGGTGAACGTGCTGTGTGTCCCCGGCCGGCCGCAGGCGGGCTCTGTTCGGGATGGCAGCTCGGGAGCAGGGGTTTTGTGGTCAGACGGACAGACCGGGTGCAGGGTCCTCCCCAGCCACTATCCAGAAAAGCTGGGTCGAGCTGCAGCCTCTCTGACCCTCAGGCTCCTCCTCTGCTGGGAATGACCGACTCCCAGAGCATCATTGTGGAGATCAAGCCTCAGTCCACAGCGTGTGGACACGGGGCTGCGTGCAGTCACCGTCGCTGCTGTGACTGCTCCAGCCGGAAGCACAGGACACCGGGGAGATCTGCCAGTGCCGTTTGCAGGCTGCCCGTCACAGGCCTCAGTGATGATCCATTTAAAACCTTGAGTTTTTTGTTTTTTGTTTTTGAAACAGCCGTTCTACTTGGATCTGTCACTGTCCCTAGGAGCCTTGCAGTCAGCGAGGCCAAGCTTGTAAATCATGCACATTTGGAGAGTTTTGTGGGCTAAAGTCTTCTGTGGGGTGGCGTCTGGGGCACAAGTGCAGCTGAGGTGCGGATCCCGGGAGAACAGCACCCTCACCGTCGCACGTGCCGTCACGGACCCTCCCACAGCTTGTGGTTCCCATTTCAGCGGGCCCAGCGCTCACAGCCCCGGCGTCTTGCAGACACCCCCCCCCTCCCGCCCCCCACCTCCATGAGGGTGTAGTGCTTTCGGCTCTCCGCACGGAGCGTCTGAGGCTTCAAGTCCGGCTCGATCAAGGGAGGGTTTGGGGGAGGCGGGGACAGAGAGACCCTGGGGGGGCAGTAGGGCGGTGTGTGGGGAAGGGGCTTTTGGTGGTGGGTGCCGGAGCAGGTAGACGCAGACGTTCCAGCTGAGCCCTCCCCGGCTGCTTGGACTTCCCGGCTCCGCTGGGCCCCACGCAGGGGCTGCTGGTCTGGCTGGTGAAGAGTCGGCAGGTGGGGGGGAGGGTCCACCCTGTACCCTCCCCTCGAATCCCCTGCCTCACACTCCGGCCTCCCTGCCCCCCTGCAGTGTGGACCTGGTGCACGCCCAGATCCACGTGGCTGAGGGCCGGAGCCTGCCCGACCTGGGCCTGCGGCAGGAGAACATCCGCATCAACGGCTGTGCTATTCAGTGCCGGGTCACCACGGAGGACCCCGCACGCAGCTTCCAGCCGGACACTGGCCGCATCGAGGTACGCCAGCCTTCCTGCGAAATCGCGCCCTGGTCTCTGTCCGGGTGGGGAGACCCTCCTGTGGGCCCCCTTGCTCGGGCTGGCTGAGGGTAGACAGGGGCCGGACTCTGTCCGAGGATAAGGGACAGAGCATTCCAGGGGAGGCGGCCAGCAGCACAGATGAAGAAACCAGCGAGTGAATCACGCAGAACGGGGAGCAGACCAGTTGGGTGGAGCTAAATGTAGGGTCCCCAGAAAACAAAGCCCAGGCCCTTGACTTTGGTTTCTTACAAGAGCCCAAAGACAGAGCAGTGGCCTCCGTCCTGCCTTGGGTCTGAGGGAGTGTGGTTGGCAAGGCAGGCCCCGGGGTTTCTGCAAAGGACTGGGGCCCAGATGTGCCAATGGAGGGGCCCAGCTGAGCGAGGGGCCGAGTAAGGATCAGTGGGGGAGCCAGGGAGATGTGGGGGGCAGGGAGGAGGCAGGCTCGGGGCCACCAGGGGCTGAGTGGGCAGATGTGGGGGTGGGCCCTGCTGTCCCCCGGTGTCTGCTGCACCCCCTCGCTCTTCTCAACACAGCCCTCCCCTCCCCTCTTGCAGCCCCTGGGCCTGCTTGGGGCAGGCGCCCTCTGAGCTGCTGGGGTGTGTGGGACCAGGTCCCCTGGTCCTCTAGCTCATGCTGGCTAAGAATACTTCTGGAACCTTCAGCAGCACTGCCACCGGCTCTGCTGCTTTGCCACCTCCCCATCTGGTGTGAGCCTCCGAGGAAGCAGGGCACATGCAGGAGCTCAGGCTCTGGCCCGGAGAGAGGGCCGGGATGGTTCGGAGGCAGATATTGGGCTTCTGAGAAGCAAGCGATGTGGGGAGGGAAAGGGAGGATCTGGATTCTGAAAGTTGCAGAGCTGGGAGGCTTGAGGCAGAGAGCTGCCCCTGGAATTCCACTTCTGGAACAATCCAAACCCATAGGTGGGGGCCACCCTGAAGGCCGGAGTGCTGTCCAGCGGGGCCCCTGACTTCACTGCCGTCAGCGGGGAAGGGGCGGCCCCCCCGCGTCCTCCACCTCCACTTCCAAGCTCTGGCTCCTCTGAGCCTGGTTTACCACAGAGTATTTTTAGCTGACGGTTCCTGCTCACGGCTGAGTGTTTGCCCTTACATATTTTATTAAGTTCCTTTTTATCGAACACAGGCCTGTGTCCCTTAGAAGCAGAAACATGGTGCAGTGGGTGTCCCATGCCCCCCGGGCTGTCCCTCCCGCTCCCCATCCTCCTCCTCGTGCCTCACGGGGGTCCCCGGCCCGGGTGCCGGCTCTCCCTGCCGGGACTCACCCGGGGCCCCCGTCACGGGTGTTCGTGTGGGCACCTGTTCCCCCAGAACCCCTGAACTCTGTACCCCCAGTCCTGTCTCCGTCCAGCTGTGGACTTGGAACCCCCGCCTGCCCACGCGAGTCTGCCTCCGGGACCCGTGCTTCTCTGCCCTTCTCTCTCTGGGCGCGCGGGCACGCAGCTGCTGTCCTGGGAGCCGCATGCCCGGCCCTTCTCCCTGCTCCTCGTATCTCCTCTGCCTCCCCTCCCTTGCTGTCCCGTTCTCCCCTTTGGGAAGGAAGGGAAAACGGGGACACTGAGGCCTTCCCCATTACTTCATGGTATATGTTAAAACCCCTTGGCCTGCCTTCCCTCCCTGCCTTGCCCGAGTCCTGCAGTGTCCCCGTCACCAGTCCGGATTTCCTTGTTTGTTCAACCCCTTGCCCAGCAGGCGGAGAGCCCCCTGGGACCAGGGACCCTCTTGTAGCTGCTCACCTCGGTGCCTGGTGTGTGGCAGCACAGATGTCTGTGGGATGAATGAGAGGCAGGAGGGCTGGTCACGCAGGCGGGTGGAAGGTGGGGGGCATCCGGCTGCTGCCTGCCCAGGGCCCCCATCTGTGCTCTGCGGAGCTCTGCATCCGCCCTGGGCTCTGGGTCTGCAGCCCCGGGGGCTGGCCGGGCATCCTCCCCTGCGCCCTTTCTTGCCCCCTCCCCTGCCGGCTCCTCTCAGGGGAAGGACACAGTGACTGTGTGGCAGCCAGAGAAGGTGGGTTGCCCCTGGCTTCACTGGCGGAAATGAGCCAGAACTTCCCTAGCCAGAGTTGGCGCCCTTGTGCCAAGGCCCGGCGCCCGGCCACATCCCCACGCATCCAGCCTGGGCTGGGGCCACGTCTGGAGTCCCGCTCCCGACCCAGTTCCTGGCTCTGCTCGCCCCCGCCCACAGGTGTTCCGGAGCGGAGAGGGCATGGGCATCCGTCTCGATAATGCATCAGCCTTCCAAGGAGCTGTCATCTCCCCGCACTATGACTCCCTGCTCGTCAAGGTCATCGCCCACGGCAAAGACCACCCCACAGCTGCCACCAAGATGAGCAGAGCCCTTGCTGAGTTCCGGGTCCGAGGTGTAAAGGTGAGAGGCCGGAGGCTCTGCCTGCCTTTTGGGCGCTCAGTCCCGCCCCCGTCCTGCCCCTTGGCCGCACTTGGACTCTCCTGGCGGTTGTACGGGGGCCGGGCCCCTCCGCCGCCCCTGGAGCGGGCCTGGGCTCCTCAGGTCTCGGGGCCCTCAGCCAGAGCTGGGGTCTTGCTCCGGGGAGCCCCATGCTCCTTCTTGCACTCCTGAGGTTTGATCATCTGGAGTGCATTCAGTCTGCACATCTCAGGCCTCCCTTCTGGGAATTCTGACCCCGTGGGTTGGGGTGGGGGCCCCAGAGCCCAGATTTCGAACAAGCTCCCCAGGGAGTTCTGAGTCCCAGGGAAAGTCTGGGTGAGAGAGCACAAGCCCATGTGGAAGAGGTCACTCGGCATGAGAGCCCCATCTGCCCTCCCTGTCCTCGTCCCCCAGCCTGGCATGTGGGCATTGTGTCGGGTATCTTTGGGACAGCCAGGGGGAGGCTGCAGCCGGAGGTCTGAGCGAGGCCGGCCGGAGGCACGGGGCCCTGCTGCCAGGCCAGGGCCCGAGGCGCTCGAAGGCCAGGAACCTCTTGGTTCCCTGTGTCTGTAGCTGGAGACGAAACCACAGCCACCTGCCGTCCTGCCCTCGAGACTGGCTCTGCCTGCGTATCTGTGGGCATCCCCAGGGCTGGTGCTGCCCGCAGAGGCTCTGCCCCCAGTGGACTGTGCCACCCAGCCCCGCTGTGAGGGGTGCTGCTGGGCAGGCCCGCTCCTCGTCCTGTCCTGGGGGTGCCCAGGGATGGCGTCCGAGGCGGGGGTTGCCCTCCCTGGCCTGCCATGTATGGTGTGCACTGGGGCGCCAGCTGCTGCTTCGTGTCACCTTCTCCCTGTGGCTGCCACCGGTCCTGCCTGGGGTCCAGGCAGGGGTCCAGGGCCTGTGGGCCGCACTGTCTTCTCAAGGTGCTCCGGGCCTGCTCTTTGCCCGCCGGCGCGGCTCTGTGACGCGTCCGGGCGGGGGCTCCCATGGGTGCGGAAGCCTTTGGAAAAAGCACTTGGGAGGGCAAGTCGGAGGAAGGGGAGCTGCGGGGCCAGGGTGGGGTCCGCCGTCTCCCCTCGGCCCACCTCAGAGGCAGTGGCCACCCCCCAGGTGTTGGGCTCTCTGTACTCTCCCGTCAGAGGCCTCGGGGCTCCTGGTCCGGGGTTTTTTCCCGCGCATCTACAGAGATGTGATGCCCTCTCCGAGGGGCCTCGAGGTTCTCAACGTGGTGTCCTGGGGGGGCTTTGGTGGCCAGTGGCCAGTATGTGCGTGACCCTCGTGTGGGGCCGACGACCCCACCCGTCACCCGCCTGCCCTTGTTGCTCTGTCGTCCTTACCTGCGCCCCTCACACTTGTGCCCCAGGTCACCGGACCCGCCCCCTGCCCCCCAGCAGGGTCCTGAGGGCAGAGAAGGGAGGCCGGGGTCACGGGGCTCACCGGGAGGGAGGTGGGATGGCCAGCCGCGGGACCCATGTTTCTGGTTCCCAGGGCACGAGTCCTCCCTGGTGTGCACTCCGGGCCCCCCACCCAGCCCCGGGCCACCTCTGCCGCCTCCTCACAGCCCCTTGGAGGGTTCATGCTCTCCTGTCGTTCTGTTGAGGACCTTGTTTTCATTTACGTAAACCAGGACCTCCCCTGGGCCACGTCTGGGTGTGTGTTCTGGGGCTGGGAGGGTGGGCACACGTGTGTGTGAAGCCTGCAAACCCACCGGGCGGGGGCCTCAGCCAGCACACGTGTGCGCGCACACGCCTCTCATTCTAGCACCCCTCAGGCTGCCCATTAGAACCACGGCAGGCCTCGTGCCCCTTGGCACAGGTTCGGTGGCCTCCACGGTCCGGGCACCATCGCAGGTCATGGGGTGCCATTGTCCGCCCTCCGTGGTGGCGCCCAGGCACCTGCGTGTTCTTAGAGCGTCTGGGGGGCACTGAGCACCAAGGAGAGCCACGCGCCCACCATCATTCGTGTCTGGAGCATCAATTCCTCCCAGTTGATACTTGGGAGCCGGGACTGCGCCCGGGGCCAGAGGCTGGCAGGGGTGTTGGGTCGGGAGGAAGCAGAACAGGGCCTGCCCCAGACTCCCAGACCCCCAGCCTGCAGCTCCTCGGGGTGGGGGGCAGAAGCAAGGCAATGCCCCCTCCTCCCAGTGTTTGCCTCTCCAGTGGCCAGCAATGGTCTGTCTCAGTCTTCAGCCCAGAGCAGAGCTATGGGGAGGGGCCGGGGGGGGGGGCGCATCAGTGGAGCAGCTGGGCGCTCATGGTCTCTAGCACTGAGAAACCTTCCAGAAGGTCTTGGGCTGATAACAGGGCAATGGGATTCTAAGCCTTTTCCAGTCCTTCTGGATAACACTGTACAAGTCCAGAAGATGCCCTGGGAGGTGGTGAATGAGGTTGTCCTGGTGGAAGCCATGAGGATTTTCCTACTGAGTTAGGGTGTTGCCAGCCAAGGTCCCTTTGCTGTGAAGGGTGTGCTGTGGCCCCCGTGCCCCTGTTGGCCCTCTCTGCACCCTGGCGTCCGTGCCTCCACGAGAACGTCCTATCTTGTCCGCGTTGTGCCAGGAAGGGGTGTTCTCTGCACTTACAGATGCAGGCACAGGGCCCAGAGGGCTCCGGCACAGCCCTTCCCCGTCTCGAGGGGCTGGTCCGGCCCACCTAGGACAAAAGTCACTGGCCCCAAGCACCTGGCTGTTAGGCGAGGCCGAGGGCACCCTGGGCTGTTTGGGCCGCCTGTGTGGGGCTGGCGGCCCCAGGCCTGACCCTGTCCTGTCTTTGGGTGTCTGCGGGCTCACATGTTCCCCTCTCTTCTCAGGGAGCCTCGCACGATAAGACAAGGCTAGCGCTGAGGTGTACCCAACAATTTTATTATAAAGAGAAACAAGACTCCTGCCTGGTGGCTGCAGCCCCTGCCTCGGTGGCTGTGAGCACCCGTCAGAGGAACGCGGGTCTGGAGGCCAGAACCAGGGAAAGGGCCCCCTGTCCTGCCAAGTACAAAGGGGGCCTGAGGTACCAAGGGTCATATCGGGAGGGACTCCCAGGCAGTGCTGACCCATCGGGCCCCGCAGCTGCCCACCCCAGGCCCTGTGCCCCTTCCCCGGCCCGCCCTGGGCTGGCTCCCTTTCCTTACACCACACTCTCCTCCAGCTGCTCCGTGCTGCCCCCCACCCCCCGGCACCCTGCCCCGAGCAGCCCCCCATGCACAGAGTGGCTCCTCCGGGCCCAGGCCCCTCCAAGGCGCCTGGCATAACCATAGCACCCGCCGGTGTCCCCCAGGTCCAGGGAGCAGCTGCGCTGCGGCCGCGGCGGTGGGCTCCGCGGTGGGTGGGCCTTGGGCGTGGGGCTGGGGCCTCCATTGGTCTGGGATTGGACGTGGCTGAGCTTGAGGGGGAGGCGGCCATTCCCGGCCCCCCGGCCCCGAACCAGCAAGGCCACAGTGAAGACCAGTAAGGCAGCCACCAGCACACCCCCCACGGCCACGGTCAGGGTCCCGCCCAGCACATGGGCCTGCAGGGCGTGGCACAGGGGTGCAGCCGGTAGCGTGGAGAAGTGGGCACAGCCCAGCAGCCTGGTGGCTGTGAGGTCGGAAGGCCCAGCGGCAGGTGACAGGGCCAGCAGGCAGAGGTCATAGTCGGCACCTGGGACGAGGTGCTTCAGCAGGAAGTGGTGGCTGGAGGCCGGGACAATCCTGCAGGCAGGGGTGGGTGGTCAGAGCCTAGGTCCAGGCTCCGACCCCACCCCCCACCCTCGCCGCCCGCTCCCAGGTCCCAGCTGGGAACACTCCCCTCCCCTTGGACCACCTGGGCCTCGGTTTACTCCAGAAGACCGAGAAGCCATGATGGGTGTGTGTGTGCAGCTGGGGACAGAGCACGGGGCTGGGCAGGCCTGTGTGTGGACGCACAAGCGCAGAGCAAGCCAGGGAGGCGGCGTGGAGGCACGTGGCCCGTGGCCAGGGCCAGGAAGAAGATGGTGCACGCAGCCCAGGCTGTGCGCGTGTGCACAGAGCCCATACACCGGGAGGCTTGGCCAGAGGACCCCACGGGGCACTTCCCACCTCGCCCTGGTCCTGCCTGCCCCCCGCAGGCAGCTCAGAAGCTGAGGAGGGGCTGGGGGGCTGGAGAGGGGCTCCGGGGGCAGTGGGGAGGCACGCGGGGGCTGTGGGCTGCCAAGTGCATCCTCACCGGTAGATGAGGGTCTCGTCCTCGCTGCTGTTATACTGGATTTGGAACATCCACACGGGGTCTGCAGGCCGCCCCGGCCCCCAGCTCACCAGTCCCGAGGTTGCCGTCACCTCCGTCACCTGCACAGCTGGCTCAGACTCTAGCGTCCCCTCGCCCTCAGCAGCGGTGCGGGCCGAGGCCGCAATGTCCGAGGGCCCCGGGCGGCCCCCCTCGGCGCTGCCGTTCCCGCCATGGGGTAAGGCCAGCACGCGGAGCTCGACCCGGGCTGTGGCCTCGCCGGCAGGGTTGGTGGCAATACAGGTGTAGCCCCCTGCATCCCCGGAGCCCGTCACCCCGATCTCCAGCGTCCCGTTGGGGAAAGCCCGGGCTCTGGAGGAGTTGCCAACCAGCCGATCGTCGGGGCCAACCCAGTGCATAGTGGGCGCGGGATCGCCGAGGGCCCGGCACCGCAGCGTGGCCCGCTGGCCCTCCAGCACCCAGAGGCGCTGCGTGTGGCGCGCGATGAGGGGGGGCTCGCAGGAGAACTCGCCCTCGGGCACGGCCCAGAAGTAGCGGCCGGCCAGGCCCGGCGGGGAGGCGCACGTCTCCAGGTCGTCCGGCCGCGCCAGCCGCCGCAGCCACAGCAGCTCGCAGTTGCAGTGCAGGGGGTTCCCGCTGAAGCTCAGCACCAGGGGGGCGGGCGAGGCCTCGGCGTCGCGGCCCCGGGAGAAGAGCGGGTCGGGGGCCAGCGTGGCCAGGCGGTTGGACGTGAGGTCGAGGCGGGAGAGCTGGCTGAGCTGGGCAAAGGCGCCCGGGGGCAGCGCGTCGATGAGGTTGTGGTCCAGGTTGAGGGTGTGGAGCGCGGGCATGGCACCGATGCCGGCCCAGGGGACCTGCCTCAGGTTGTTGTAGGACAAGTCCAGGTCCTCCAGGCTGTCCAGGAAGTCGTCGAAGGCCCCGGGCGAGATGCGGCCCAGCTGGTTGCCGCTGAGGATGAGGTGCTGCAGGTTGACGGGGCCGCGGAGGCTGCCGGAGCCCAGCTCCACCAGCCTGTTGCCGTCCAGGTGCAGGGAGCGCAGGCTCTCCAGGTCCCCGAAAGCGCGGGCCCCGATGCGGGTGATGGCGTTCCGGGACAGCGTCAGGTCCACCAGCCCCGTCATGTTTCGGAAGTCTGGCGGCCCCAAAGCCTGGATGAAGTTGTCAGCCAGCCGCAACTCCACTGTGCGCCGGTCCACGTTGGGCGGCACAAACAGCAGGCCTCGGTGGGCGCAGAGGGTGCTGAGCGACTCGGACAGATTCTGGCAGACACAGGGCAGTGGGCAGGCGGCCGCTCCGCTGGCCAGCAGCAGCAGCAGGAGTGGCGGGGCCATGGCGAGCGCCCTGCAGGGAAGGGCCAGAGCCCAGGCACAGGTGGGGCGAGTGCGGGTGCCCACTGTGCCCGCGGCCCAGTCCCAAGGGCCAGCTTCCGGAGTCTGGCCTGGGTTGGGGGGGTCAGGGTCAGAGGCCCCGGCCCCTCCCCCCGCCCACCCCGGGGGGCCTGAAAGAAGGCTGGGGCCTGCAGGGCCAGGCCCCCCAGAGTAAAGGTCACATTTCCCCTGCGAGTAGGGGGGTCCTGGCTCTGGGGACAAGGTGCAGCATGAGGCAGGAAGCGGAGGTGGGCACTAGAGCAGGGAGGGTCCCGGAACTTCCTTTCTCCGGCGTCTCCGGGAACCGCCAGCCCCCTCCCTCCGCGCCATCCCCTCCCCCGCCAGGGAAGGCACCCCCCCACCCCCAGCCCCTCCCGTGGCCCGTCGCCCCTCTCTGTCCAGCCGCCGCTGCTGTGCCCCGCGGCCCCCTCACCTGGTGTCTGTAGCTCAGGGGGCGCGGGCCGGCCTCCCCGTGGGCCTGGCCAGCCCCCGCCGACTCCAGGCGGCTCTCCCGCGGGGGCGAGGCCAGGGGCTGACCGGCCGCCCGCCGCGCGCCCTCCTGCCCATGGCGCTCGGGCCCGCGGCCCCGGCTCCCTCGGTTCCCGGCACCTTTTCCCGGCGGCTCGCGGCGGCGGCGGCGGCGGCGGCGGCGGCGGCGGCGACAGGCAGGCGGGCGCGCGCCGGCGAGCACGCGCTCCGCGGACACGCACGTGGAGGGCGGACAGGGAGGGGCGCACGGGGATCCACCCGGGCCGGCTGGCTCCCGAGGTCACGGGGACACGCGGCCACTGCGGCGCCCACGGGTGGCTCCCGGTCACGCCCGAGGCCCGGGCCGGCGCGGGCCCGCCGCGCAGTCCCCCGGCGCTGCCGCAGCGCACTCACCCTGGCACAGGCGCGCGCGCCCCCGGCCACCCTGGCGCCCCGGCATCCTGCACCGCACGGGCGCCCGCTGCCGCCGCGCGAACCGTCACTCTGCAGACAGCCAGACAAAGCG
>JAQQSY010006011.1:0-11303 GCA_028646535.1 Procyon lotor | reverse complement strand
ACCCTGGGGCAAATAATACATTATATGTTAATAAAAATTAAAAAAATAAAATTAAAAAATATAAAAATAAATAAATAAATCATAAGCTAAATAAAATGACAACTATTTTCAACATAAAAAAAAAAAAAAAAAAGATTCTCTTAGGAGAATCTTTCTCTTTCTCCCCCTGCTCTCTCTCTCTCTTTTTTTCAAATGAATAAAAGAAAATAAAAGAAAGGTATACTGTATGTTAACTAACTAGAATTGAAATAAAAATTTAAAAAAATAAAATATAAAGTAATGCAACATAATCTTTAGCTTAAAGTAGCAGTTCTCAAACTTTTTGCCTTAAAACCCCAGTACACTCCTAAAAACTATTCAGAACCCCAAAGAGTTTTTGTTTATTTAGATTATATCAAGATATACCATGTAGAGATAAAAACTGAGAACAAATTAAATACGTATTAATTTATCTCAAAATAGTAACAATAAACTCATTTTATAGTAATATACACAGTCTATGGAAATGATTGTATTTTCCGAAACCAAAAAAAAAAAAAAAATAGTGAGAAGAGTGGCATTTTTTACATGCTTTGCAAATTTTTATATCTGGCTTAATAGGGAATAGCTGGATTTATACTTATTTCTGCATTTAACCAGTTGTAATATATTGTTTTGGATGAAGTATATAAAGAAAGTGTGGCCTCAAATATGTATGTGGTTGGAAAAGGGAGTATTTAAGAGCTTTTTCAGATAGCTATGGATATTCATTTTTTATATTACACCAAAAATTGGGGAGTTTTAAGTTTTGTAAAGGTTAGTTGCACTGTGTAATCTGAAGTCATATTAGTAGGCTATATGTACTGTATACATTAAAATGTATAGGTCTGTCTTGCATTTTGAATGGATCTTTTACCCATGTATGACTTTGTAATATCATGTATTTATCCGTCATTTGGAAACTATTGGTTCACTGAGTTATGCATATCTTCCAAAAGTTGACACACTTCATTATACAACATCAAAAAATCACATTTGTTAAAATCACTGTTAATCTTGTCAGAAGTCTTCAAATATTGGTACTGGTAAGCTGTCAAGCTTACTGTGGTGGAGAAAAGTCTCCCCAGATTCCAATTTTAACTGGATGGGACCTTTCTCCAACCACCCTTACCCCCAAGCCCCATCACTGATGGTAATGCAGGGGCTGGAAGCAGGGTTTTAGGGGAGTTGTGGGTGATGAGGACCCTTCAAAGGACTTCATTCCACAAAGGTTGTGGACCCTTCACTGTTGGGTCCTGTGGTCCCTTCAAAGTTGGCTTACTTTTCCGTTGCCACCATTAGTTAGCAAGAGCAATGTTATCCAAAGACTTGAATATATGCGGAGTCTACTTACAGATGCAGTGCAAGGACTGCTTTGTTGGGGTTCTTCCACCCTATTAATTTATGCAGGATATAAGCTAGCAACCCACTATATGATGGATCCTAAGGCATCATCTTGAGGTATCCAATGTTTGTACTATTTGTTGCTTCTGAGTGAGGTTTTTTCCTTTTCTGATCCACTGTGAAAGAGAATGTGTTCTCATAGCCTCTCTTCTCCTGAGGCAATCAACAAAAGTTTTCAATTTTTCTGAAGTTTCCCTTTTTTTTCCTGTAGCAACCAGATCAAATAGAAATAAAAGACACCTTGGGGTTCTTGGGTGGCTCCGTTGGTTAAGCATCCAATTCATGGTTTCAGCTCAGGTCATATCTCAGGGTTATGAGATCAAGCCCCAAGTTGGGCTCTGCACTCAGCAGGGAGTTGTCTTGAGATTCTCCTCCTCTCCCTCTTTCTCTGCTCCTCCCCTGCTCACATGCACACACTCTCTCTCTCAAATAAATAAACAAATCTTAAAACAAAAAAAGAAAGAAGGAAAAGACACCTTATTTATCCCTTTACACTCTAATAAGGATGCTAAGATTTTATGTAATGTTAGTCTTTGCCTTCAAAATAATTGAAAAATTGCTAAGCTTCATTTAAAGGAAATAACAAATAGTAGCTTTCTTGAAACAAATAGTAGCTTTCTTGAAATTTCCATCACAAGAGCCATGAGGACCTCTGGGATAGATAGGGGTAAGGAGATGAAGGATCAGTCTGAGGAACCGAAGATGTGTTTATGAGATCAGCATTAACAATAGTGATATGGGCAGAAATTGCAAAAATGGATTATACTCTTGTCCCATATATTTTTCCCCTATGTCATTCTTACTAGATTGATACTAGGGTGAAAAAGTGGAGATTAGGAATGAAAGGCCCCTTAGCAACTGATCAGATTCCAAAAGTTCCACCATGTTCCAGTTACACTCCAGGGAGATATTATTAATTTAGTTCCCCTATAATTATCCCTTGTTTATTCTCAAAGAATAAAAGAGTTCAGGATACGGATTGATGTATTCCAAAATTTGCCTTGAAGGCACTCTTTCTATGACAGAGACATGCTAAGAAGTTAGAGTGTTCTCTGGGGATCACTACATGCTGGAACACCTTGTATTTGCTAAAACTTTGCAAAAGTGGACCAGCAGCAATGGCATCATCTAGAAGCTTGATCAAAATGCAGAATCACAGGGTCCATCCCCAGGCCAACTAAAAGACCCCTAGATGATTCATAAAGATGTTAAAGAAACACTGCCGAAGAAGATGTGTGTTACATTTCTCACCCTTATTAATATCTATTGATCAGCCAGAGGCCTTGTTTCAGGCCACAAATTAAAGGTTCATTTATAATTATATTTTACTATTGTTAAAAACAATATTTTATTATTTTAAAAATGATCGCATTACTTGAAAGGAAGACAGAATGGTGAAAAACATTATGGAAAACTAACATATTTGTTTGAATTGCCAACTTAGTTCTTGCACACATTCGGAATGAGATTTAACAGATACCCCATCTGACTGATAGGGAACATACCAACCTAGGGACCCAGAACTGTACCTTGTCAGAACAAAATGGCTTTACTTTTCCCTCAGGCAACTATCAACAAAAGTGATTTTCAAAGTGTACCAGGACCAGGAACACCCACATCTCCAGGGGTCTTGGAAACGTGGATGCTTGGGCTAGCCCAGACCCTATGAATCAGAGGCTCTCAGAAATCTGTGTTTTAGTAAGCTCTCCAGGCGATCCTTTTGCATACCCTAGTTGTAGACCCACTGGTCTTGATCCATTATTATCTTCTGATTCCAGTAAGCAGACTATTTAAGGTTTTGTTTCTTTAGTGATTATGGTAATTAAGCTTCTCTAACTGGAAACCCAATCAGCCTGTATCCATATCTTCGTAAAGGAAAATGTAGGTGCCCATTCTGTGTAATACCAAAAGAATTATTCTCCTGGATATAAAAAAAAAATACCCTAGCAATGATGGTAAATCTCATATTGATGCAATCATAGTCTTTAAGTAAACAAAAGAGAGATAATGATTGACTATAAGATCATGCTTAATTCTTGCTAAAGTTAGTTAAGAACCTGACACTGTGGTATGCTCAGGTGGCTCTTAGACTCTCAAGTTATTTTTATTACTCTTCACATTAATATTTTGACAATGATTAGCTTCATTGCCCCAAAATGGCTGATTTTCTAATCTCAGCGAAAAGCCATTAAAATTACTTTGCAACGTGGTATATGGATTGAATCCTGGAACTGGAAAAAGACATTAGCAGAAAATTAATGAGCACTGAATGAAGTCCAAAGTTTAGTAATAGTAATGTGCCACCATTGGTTCTTAGTTTTGAGAAATGTGGTTTGGCAAAGTAAAAAAAAATTCTTTTGGCAAAGTAAGATGTTAAGATTGGGGAAAACTGGATGAGGGTATATAGGAACTCTCCGTATTATTTTTGCAATATTTTCATAAATCTGAAATTATTCCAAAATTTTAAAATGATTAAAAAAAAGTCCCATCAGTTCTGCCTGACCCTTCACTTAACACAGCTATTGAAGTATTACCAGATAAAAGAAATTAGAGAACTGCTCTCCACCAACCCAGGCTGCCCATTTTTCAGGTAGAGCACATTGTTTTGTTTTGTTTTAAGATTTTATTTATTTATTTGACAGAGAGAGAGAGAGATCACAAGTAGGCAGAGAGGCAGGCAGAGGAAGAGGGGGAAGCAGGCTTCCTGCTGAGCAGAGAGCCCGATGTGATGTGTGATGTGCGGGGCTCCATCCCAGGATCCTGAGATCGTGACCTGAGCTGAAGGCAGAGGCTTTAACCCCCTGGGCCACCCAGGCACCCTGAGCACATTGTTAATTTGTTTCCTTCAGGTGCGAGCAAGGGATGACTGCTAATAGTCACCAAACACATTTTCTAAGTATATAGGACAGGCAATAAAAGCAGGAAAGGTGCTTGCTTTACTCTTCTTTCCTTGAACTTTTATATATTGTTCCTACTTGAGTACTTTGTACTTGGTGATATGTTGTTTTAATAATAATCCTCAAATCATTTCATGGATGACTGTTCCCATCCACCCCCGCCTCCTCCAGAGCACTTAATGCAGCCACTGCAGGAAGTAGGCATTCAGAGCTCAGATTTCTCTGACTAACTGACTGACTCAATGTGCTACCTGTAATTATATTTTAAAATTTAATCAGGGCAGTTCTAGGAACTCAAGGGGATTAAGTCAAAATCAACTACTCAAGTTAGGTTTGCATAAATTGTCTAGAATGAATAGACTTCATCAAAACTTGTCAAAATGCAGAATTTGTCAGTAGAAACCAGAATATCAAAAATTTAAATCATCCATATGAAATACACTTAAGACTGAAGGTGAATAGTTCGTGGTGAAGTTAACATTTCTAAAATAAATTTTGGGCTGAACAGAAAGTTACCAGTCCTATTTCTTCCATGCTTTTTGTTTTATTATGGTTTGTTTTTTAAGGTAATTAAGGAGTACTATCTTGCTGTGGCTCTTAATGTTGTTGAGAAATTCTGAAAAATGTGTGTAATAGAAGGAGCCCTTTGTCTCTCTGATATTCCTTGGTAGTATTTCTGTAAACAAAAACCAAAGCTACTTAAAAATATCAAGAACTTCACGAAACGAACTAAGGGTGGCTGGGAGGTAGGGATAGGAATAGGGTGGCTGGGTTATGGACATTGGGGAGGGTATGTGCTATGGTAAGTGCTGTGAAATGTGTAAGCCTGATGATTCACAGACATGTACCCTGGGGCAAATAATACACTATATGTTAACTAAAAAAAATATCAAGAACTGGGGCTCCTGGGTGGCTCAGTCATTAAGTATCTGCCTTTGGTTCAGGTCATGATCGCAGGGTCCTGGGATTGGACCCCTGCCTCAGGCTCCCTGTTCAGCAGGAAGCCTGCTTCTCCCTTTCCCACTCCTCCTGCTTATGTTCCCTTTCTCTCTGTCAAATAAATAAATAAATAAATAAATAAATAAATAAATAAAATCTTTTAAAAAATCAAGAATTATGATACATCTAACATTAGAGAGTCTCAAAATATTTCTAATATATCATCCCAGACCTTCTAAAATTCTTATAAATAGACGCAAGGTAGGAATTATCACCATTTTTCCAATGGGAAAATGGTAATTCAAAGAGATAAAAAAACAGCACTCCGATTAAACCACAAATTACAATTCTTAGGCCATTGCTCTTTCAACTAATCATGAGTCATGCCTTTAGATCTATATTACTTAGAGTAAATTATTAAACGAACACAACCTCATACATGTGCATATAACTCATTTTCTTTTCTTGACTCTGCAGTGAATGACCAGCAACAAAGCACTTGATGAAGTGCAGTGTGGCTCCTTTGAAAGAGTCAGACGCATAAAGTTTGAAGTAGTGAATTTAAGAGCAATATTTGTTTTACATTGAAATACTTCAACCTGTTTCTCTTGCCCATATGGTAGAGTTTGATAAAGTTTTGGCAATAAATCTTTTTTAAAGATTTTATTTTTTATTTGAGAGAAAGAAAGAGAGATAGTAAGAGAGAGCACAAGCATAGGGGAGAGGGAGAAGCAGGCTCCCCGCAGGCTCAATCCCAGGACCCTGGGATCAAGACCTAAGCCAAAGGCAGACTGAGCTACTCAGAGGCCCCAGTAAAATGAATTTAAGCTAAAAAAAAAAAAAAAAATATATATATATATATATATATATATACATACATTTGATGTATTATTTCCCATATATATATAATTAAACTAGGGAGACTTTCCTCAGGAGATCCCAATTATAGAAAGTGGGAAAAAATTATCTTTATGATTCCTGGAGGTGAGGTAATAAATTGAAATTTATTTGATTGACAATTACAAAATTGTTGGTCTAGAGACCAGGAGAATGATTTATTTATCTTTCAGGTTTCTTTCTCCAGAATAAAAAATTTTTCTCAGAAACAAGATTTCACATGTGCCCACTAGCTTTCTACAAAATGAGGACATATCTAATGTCCTTGACATAGCTGATAAAGACACACCTTGCAAGGGCCTCTGTATGGTTCTCTGATGTAGGAGGAGTCACCTCTTTTGATACCTTAACAATGTACCCCACAGCCTCTCAGTGTTGGGGTCCCCTCACTTGCATGTGGCCCTCTTGGGAAGGTACCAGCAATTTCTTCAAGTGTAGCTTTCTTCTCTGGTGTCTTCTGGGAAATCTGAACATCTTGCCACCCCAACTGGTGCTACTTCTCTTAGTTCTCCAATTCTCGTTTTTCTGCTGAGAGCAAATTAGCAAGTCTATTGCCTTAGTAGATGTCCAGTCAGCAATGAGACACTTGTATCTTTTTCTTGAAGGCTTTTCTTGTCTTTAAAATTAAACTGGATTTTCTAACTTGGCTTGTGGGAAGGAAAGAGGCACATCACTTGCCCCGAGAGACTCCCTTCAAGTTCCTCTAATACATGTCTGTGTGTGCACATGGGCACGCGCACACAGACACACACATAATGCTGGGGAGGAGAGAGAAGGAAGGGAAACTGATGCTTGGAAGGACAAAACCAGTTTTGCTGCATCTCATTAACCCACTGGTTATCTGTAGATGATGGAGTTTCCTTGATGCCTGTTGTCTTCAGCTTTGGAGCTTTGGTAGCAATTCTGAGAACACGGAAAGAGAACAGTTTACCACCCTGAAACACTGAATATGGGAGATGAGGGTGAAGAAAGTCAAGGGTGATTCCCCATTTCTGATGTAGAAAATGAAGGGATGGTGAGACAGGGAAAAGTCAAGAGAGGTAGTCAGGGTAGAAGAGAGCCCCTGACTTTGATTTTGCATATTTCAAATATGAGGTACTTTTTCAACATCTAGCTGGAATTATCAGCTAGGTATTTGGACTGGTGTTCCAAGAAGTCTGAGCTAGAAGCAGAAATTTAGGAGTCATTGATATATATATGTATATATATATATATATATATATATATATATATATATATATTAATTGAAGGCATCAACATACACGTAACCAACTACAGAGGATATAGAATGAGAAAAACAGTAGGTCTAGGACTGCTCTTTGAAGAATTCCAACACTTAAATGTTGAATAGAGGGGAGCCTGGGTGGCTCAGTCAGTTAAGCGGCTGCCTTCAGCTCGGGTCATGATCCCAGGGTTCTGGGATCGAGCCCCCTGCTTCTCTCTCTCCCTCTGCCTGATGCTCTGCCTGTTTGTGCTCTCTATCTCTCTGTCAAATAAATAAATAAACTATTTTTAAAGATGTTGAATAGAGGAGGATAACCTGGCAAAAGAGACTGAGGAAGAACAGTAGAGGATAAACAAGGAGTGTGTGACAGAATAGAACCCAAGAGATGAGAAGAATCATCAATCTGTTAAATGCAGGAGAGAGATGAAGTAAAGTGAGGACTAAAACATCCACTGGGTTTACACTTGATCTTAGCCAAAAGGCTGAGAAGCGATGCGTTCTTTGGGTTTAACAAAGACTTAGTGACAGTCATTTCAAGGGAGTGGAAATGGAAGTTAGATTGAAGTGGGTCTAAAAAGCAGTGTGTCGTGAGAAAATGAAGGCAAAGTAGACAAATCAGTTTGTTTGTGGAGGGGAGGACAGTGACAGAGTGGTAGTGGGGGGGAAGAGGGAGGGTTGAAGAAGAATGTTTCAGAGGTGAAGAGACTGATCTTGTTTGAAAGCTGATGCAAAGGATCCAGTACAAAGGGCATTAGGAATTGAACACATGAGAGAAGGCACTTGGGGTGGGATCCAGAGCACAGGAAGAGGACCAACCTTAGATAGGAAAAAGGAAATTGAGAAAGGGTTGGTGCAATTTTTCATAGATGTGTAGGTTTCAGTTTTGGAAACAGAGTTTCTGACCTGTTGAGGTAGTAGAGGGGAGGTCATAGGGTGAGATTGTAGCTGATTGAAAACAAAGACTGTTCATTATTATTGATTTACCATCATCGGTGGAAGTCTTTAGATTCCAAATTCCATTTGACTTAAGACATTTTCCATGGTAAAGTGTCTCTCTCACCCTCCAAGTTATCCTCACCTATTGTTCCAAACATACCGAAATAGCACTTTTCCAAAGCCAGTAATCTCATTTTGTTCATTAATATACATCCCAACAAAGCTAAACCCTAAAAGATTGAGGAGGAGGAAAATATATTTCAGTGATTTCAGGACTCTGAAGGCTTAATTATCATTAAGATCACTCAGCTTTGACCCTGAACCTTAAAGCTCACTAGTTTATTTTCATGACCACAAAAATAATCAGTTTGTAATAAAAACTACAGAAATAAATTTGGGTTTTTAAGCACCTTCCCATATAAACAAAGTGACCATTTGGAAACTTCTAAAGAAACTTATAACATATCTCATTATATCATTTTTACTGAGTGACCAGGATGCTTAGAAAACCAGGAAAACCAGTTTCATCCAGCACCAGCTTCAACTGGGCTTACAGACTTAGGTGAGAGGCAAATTACTTAAATTTCCTTTAATGAAAGTCAGTTTTGGAGTAAATGAGTAGGGACTCTCTGATACATGACTGATTAGTAAACCTTATAGCTCTGATCCTAGGAAATGAAACTGACTCATGAACCAACTGGATTCATTAATTAGTTCTAGTTCCTCATTCTAAGTGGAGCAAAAAATTGTTTTTCGGGAAGGTTGAGACTTTTTCTTGCCTCCTTTCCAAACTAAAAGGCAGCCACCCCTTCCTTTTTTGGGGTCACTCAAATTAAGTAACCCCTTTGGATTCATATTTGATTATTTTCCAATTACTAAACTCTTATGCGAGAAAGCATACTCAACTATCCCTGAGTGGATTTGGATTTGTGTTTATTCTCTTTGCCCCCACTTATTTATCAATTTCTTCAGGGTCATTCTCAATTATAGTGGTTTTGAATTGTTTCCTATGTCCTGATAATTACTTCACCAAGAACCTGAATTCTACCATGATGAAAACAAACTCATGGTTACGTTCATTCTGTTATTATATTTCTCATTTACTATATTGTTTTACTGACCAAAAATTGTGGTAATATGGTAGGAAGTATAGTTTATTGTAATAATAATGGCAGCTAACATTTATTTAGCTCTGTTCACATGCCAAAAAATGTTCTTAGTGCTTTATATCTATGACTCATTTAATTCTCTCAACAGTTACATGCATTGGGTACTAGTATGAGTCTCATTTTTGTAGATTAGGTATTTGAGGCACAGAGAAATTAAATATTTTGCCCAGAGTCATTGGACCAGAACCAGGATCCACACACAGGCAATCTGGCTCCAGCATATTCTTAGGGGATACACCATAAAATGATCCGCTATATGAAACTAAGTGTTTCACCAATAATTAAAAAGATGGTAATATTTTGGAGTATACACTTTACCACTACATGCCTGAAATGAAGAAAAATAAAATTAACAGAGGTAAATAAAGCAAATAAAGCAGGCAGTAAGCGGTTCACGATGCTTGGAAGTGGACATGGGGATTAAGGAAGAATGAATATTTGGAGACTCTAATGAAAACCTTTCATCCTACCCAAACCACTTTTTTCTCCCTACTGATGGCCTGCATATCCCTAGTAGAGACTTACCCCTTTAGCTGATAATGCTGCGTGACTCTCTACTAATGCCTTCTGTGGCAGAGTGGGCCCGTGGTGAATATTGGTGTCCAATTGGAAAGTTCGTTAGTTCATTCAACAGCCATCTACTCAGAACCTACCCCCCAAAAAGCTCATGGATCTATAGGGAGATAAACACATACACAAATAATTACAACCGAGGAGAATAAATTTAAAAATAGAGGCATGTGCAAGATGTATAGTAGGAGTACCAAAACGAAGAAAAGTAGTGGGAGGAAAGCATGATAGGAATAAGAAGACATCAGAGAGGCATCCCTACAGTGGAAGTGTTTGAATAGCGTGAGTGAGTTCTCCAGGCAGACAAAGAGGAGGGAAAGCCATTCCCAGCAGAGGGTGTGGCACATGTAAAGACTCACAGATATCAAACAGGATAATGTGTTCAAGGAACTATAACTCCCCTAGTATTATGGCGACATAAAGTTCAGAGAAGGAAGGGAATTAAAGATGAAACAGGAGGAAGTGGCAAGGACCAGAAGAACAGGAAGGAACTTTACAGGAAGGAACAGAGAGTCAATAAATGGTTGTAAGCAGGGAAGTGACACGATGGATCGAACGCTTAGTCAAATTGAGCTCCACCTTCTTCCAGTTGATTATCACACGTGAATAATGTCTTAAGCAGTAATCAAGCGTATGAGATTTTTGTGTATCTTAGGTGGCCATCTGTAGTGGGCATATACTGTTTATGCCTGCCTAGTCTCCATTCTTTCCTTCTTTCATTTTTTGTAATTATACCTTGTCTTTTCTTTGGGGTATTAACACTTCCCCAATGCCTATAATCTCCTACAATTGCCAAATAAGCTATCAGACCCTCCTTCGCTGAAAGTTGAACAAAGGCTCTGAGCAAGTCTCCTTCATTTTCTCCAGGAGCCTCGATTTTGTGAGGAGTGACTCGAGGATGAGAAAAGATTATAGCTGATTCACTTGATGTCAGTACCCTGGAGGAGGCCCGTACTTCCTGTTATCCTGGCCTCCAAATTTACCTTAGCCTTCCCCTTTCTGAAACTCGGTGCTCCCAGATTGCCTTTGATTCTTTGAACTTCCCCATAACCTTCCAGTAATTTCCATTTTTGCTTGATGGTAAGAGATTCTTTTTTTGCTCAAACCCCATGTGGTGTGCTTCCAAGCCAAGAACCTTAATTTAATATCTCCCCGTGGGGATGCTCTGCTTACCTTTACCTACCGAAAATAGCTGGTAACTTGGTACCAAGGTTGTAGTCCTCCCACCAGCGTAGCGACAGCAGGTAG
>JAQQSY010006010.1:0-11304 GCA_028646535.1 Procyon lotor | reverse complement strand
CCCCACTATATCTATATCTTTTTTTAAAAGACTTTATTTTATTTATTTGAGAGAGAGCATGAGAGAGGAGAAGGTCAGAGGGAGAAGCAGACTGCCAATGGAGCTGGGAGCCCGATGCGGGACTCGATCCCAGGACTCCGGGATCATGACCTGAGCGGAAGGCAGTCGCTTAACCAACTGAGCCACCCAGGCGCGCTCTATATCTGTATCTATACCTATATCTATCTATAGGTATAACCTATATAGATAGGTATGGATACGTATAACCTATCTAGGTTATATCCTGTTCATTAGGGGACAGGAAAGTACTAATTTTCTTCTTTATCAGGTCCTGCTGTACTTGGTTGGGAGTAGACAAGAGGAGGCCAATAGAAGATGCGTGCATGCATGTGGAGGTGGGGGCAGAGGAGGGTGAGAAGAAAGAGTAAATCGTAGTTCCTGACTTTGAGATCACCTGCATCATGTTAGCTGGAATCAGTGTCATTTTCTCTGGAACAAGTCTGAATGGAGGAAACACCTTGAAGGAAAAGACCAAAAAGACGACAGGGACAGACTAGAATCAATTTCATAATAAATGATCATGCAGCTTATTCTAAAGAAAAAATCCTATACACAGACATGTATTTTACTTAATTTATAAATATAAATTTTACTTATAATAGCAAAAAATTATAAATGAGAATGCTAAAAAAATTATATTTCCATTCATTGGAATAAAAGTGGTCACTTTTTAAAAAAGATTTTACTTATTTATTTGACACAGAGAGATCACAAGTAGGCAGAGAGACAGGCAGAGAGAGAGGGAAGCAGGCTCCCCGCTGAGCAGAGAGCCCGATGTGGGGCTCGATCCCAGGACCCTGAGATCATGACCTGAGCCGAAGGCAGAGGCTGTAACCCACTGAGCCCCCCAGGCTCCCCTCATTCTGCATCTTTATTATTTCTTTTGCTTTCAAATTTTCTACAAGAAGTGTAATACTTTTATACAGAAAAGCAAAAACCTAAAACATATTATGTATTGTTTCAAGAGTTAGATAACTATCATTTTACTAGGTCAAATAATTTTTAACTTGTGCAAACTAAACAGAAAAAGATGAATAAAGCGGGGCACCTGGGTGGCTCAGTCATTAGGCGTCTGCCTTCGGCTCAGGTCACGATCCCAGGGTCCTGAGATCGAGCCCCGCATCAGGCTCCCTGCTTGGCGGGAAGCCTGCTTCCCCCTCTCCTGCTCCCCCTGCTTGTGTCCCCTCTCTTGCTGCATCTCTCTCTGTCAAATAAATAAACAAAATCTTTAAAAAAAAAATAGATGAATAAAGCTAAAAAAGATGAGGTACTAATTTTGGATGAGATAATTTCCTTTCCTTACCTCAATCTGGCGAGGAGCTGATGTGAATTTCCTCCCCATCTTGTCCCTGGCAATAGCCACAAGTGTGGTTTGCCCAATAGACACAGCTCGAAGGATATAATTTTCAGAGTATTCATCCTGTTCCTCCATTAGCCTGCAAAGACGTGTGTGTTTTTAGGTAAGAAAGATTTGATTTTGGGACACCTGGGTGGCTGTCAGTTGAGCGTCCAACTGTTGGTTTTGGCTTGGGTCCTGGTCTTGGAGCTGTGGGATGGAGCCCCTTGCTGGGCTCTGCACGGAGTCTGCCAGACCCTTTCCCTCTCCCTTAACCCCCTCCCAAAATGAATAAATAAAATCTTTTTTTTTTTTTTTTTTAGATTTTTTTTTAAAGATTCCATCTATTTATTTGACAGAGAGAGATCACAGGCAGGCAGAGAGGCAGGCAGAGGGAGAGGGGGAAGCAGGCTCCCCGCTGAGCAGAGAGCCTGATGTGGGGCTCGATCCCAGGACCCCGAGATCATGACCTGAGCCGAAGGCAGAGGCTCTAACCCACTGAGCCACCCAGACGTCTAGATAAAATCCTTAAAAAAAAGAAATTTTAAGAGTAGCCAGTTATGCTTCCTTCTAAGATGTATAACATTTTCTGCTCATTTTAACTCTAGCTAGAGGGAACTGCCAGAAAATAAATTTCCAGAGTCAAGACAAAGTTCGTGGCAATGGCAGGAAGTTCCAGAAGGCTAAATATTTATTCTAAGGCCCGGAGGAACAAGGGCAACATAAAGATAAGACTGGCAAAACTGCAAATATTAAAGCAGCGTGTCCCCTTTTGCAGAGGGGAATACCAGCACCTCTGCTTCTAGATAGATTTTTTTTTTTAAGATTTTATTTATTCATTTGACACAGAGAGAGAGATCACAAGCAGGCAGAGAGGCAGGCAGAGAGAGGGGGAAGCAGGCTTCCCGCTGAGCAGAGAGCCGGATGTGGGGCTCGATCCCAGGACCCTGAGATCATGACCTGAGCCCAAGGCAGAGGCTCTAACCCACTGAGCTCCCCGGGCGCCCCTCTAGATAGATTGTTGAAGGTCCTCTATCCTGAGGCACCCAGAGGATACCATCCAAGGAGAAGTTTCAGAAAATGGAAATATTCACAGGACACATGAGTTTGTCCCCAAACACCACGTCTGAGGGTGTGGCTGCAGACAGCGCACAGGACGGGCTGAGAGGCGCTGCGGCAGAAAAGGGAAGAAGTGGAGGCGCGCAGGAGAGCTCTGGGGGCCGGCGCGGGCGAAGGGAGTGCTGCGCGGCACTCACGTCAGCGTGACGATGGCAGAGGCCAGCTGCAGTTTGAGCTGCATGCTTCTGAAGTACTTGTTTCGGAGCGGGCGTTTGGAAGAGCCGAGAACCCTCACAGTCACTGACACGGTTTTACCTATTTCAACCTAGCGGTTAAAAGAGAAAGGTAATTTTAGTGGAAGTGTTTCACTCATCAAGGACAGCCTAACTCTCTGAGGGGGACAAACTCTTCTGTTTGTTCTGAATGCTCCTGGTCAGCCTTTTATCACATAAACCTAATTGACACGTGCTGGTTTATCTGCTCGTCAATACTCTATTCATCTGCTAACGCTGGAATGTTGTTCTTTAGGGAGTATCCCACTCCCATCACTGAGGCCCTCCACTCGCCCAGGAGCCTTGCGGACCATTTACAGTGCGGCTCCAGGGCGGGATGCGGCGGCTTCTCTGATGCGAAACTGCAAAGGCCTCTCACCTTATCAATCAGATCGAGTTCCAGCTCTTGTATGTCTGACACCCTGAGGTGGGCCACTGCCGGGCCCAGGAAAGCCAAGCACAGATCATAGACCTCCAAGGTGAGAAATCCAGGGTGTACCGGAACTAACTAGAAGGAAGAAGATGGCAGCGGGTAAGGAAGCACACGTGCTCCAAACAGAATCAAAGCAACTATTTTCATTCAAAGCACAAAATACAACTTCCTTCCTTTGTGACGGGAACTGAGAAGTCACATCACATGTTTCAGGAACAGTAAAATATGCACCCTTAACAAATACTGATAAAGAGCAAGGTTTAAGTTGACTGAATTCGAGTGGAATCCAACATACATATCCAGTTTCTTAATTATGAACAGGGAAGGGATTTCCTGAAGATACGCTGACATCACCAGTGGGGGAGGAAGCAGAGAAGGACCCGGTTTCCGACACGCGCAGCGGCTGCTGTCGCACACTGTCCCCAGGGCTGCGATCTCCCCCCTTAAACAGTATGACCAATGCAAGTTAAGTTCCTTTGAGCTCTTAGAAGGAAAGGAAATATACCCATGTTAATGTTATGTTAATAGAAGGTATTATTTTTATTACTAAAAGTCAGCTAAAAGCAAATCCCTCGGCATACTGACTACTTGTCGCATCCTAGCTAAAAACACCATATACTCAGGTTATGAAGTCAACAGTACAACGAATTATCCACACAGTTCTGTGCTTTGAAATTTATGGAGATGAACCTTCTTTTCATAGAAATCTGACAGTTAGATGTCTTCCACTCTCAGTTCAATTAGAAACAAAAATTGACCCAGCTAGTTGAAGAAAAAAAACATGCTTGCTTTGGGTTGGAGAATCTATGAAGGTTAAAAAAATGAGGCAAATGTTACTTTTATAACAAGTCTGAGACATGCAATGGAATTTTTCCAATCGTTCTCATAAGGATGAACTTTGACTTGAGACTATCAACCTGGACTATCTCAAGACCTCACCTGGATAGAGCTTTCTGCCTCCATGTAAGTGACGGTGACAATGTCCTGCTCACTGCTGTTGACCAGAAAATAACCAGATCCTTCCACAAGGCTAAATATCTCCTATGGAAAGATGAGACACACAACACTCCATTCTCTTTGGACCCAAGACAAACTAGGATTATTACAGTATTACTACCAAGGATATAGCACCTAATTATTACACGTAGGTTACGTATGCTTATCAGTAATTTTCAACACCTAAGTGGGCTTTTTTTATTGCCATACTGTTAGTCTCAAGCACGTCACACTCTTCCCCTCCAGTCGGACCCCACTGCCCCGGGGCCCCCCCCCACTGTCACCTTCACGTCAGGGTGGTTATAGATGGTGGCGCTGTCGGGCAGCACGCCTACATCGTCCACCAGGAGCAGCTCCACGGCCGCAGATCTGGGCAAGCTGGAAAGTTTCTAGAAATGCACAACCACCACAAAGGTGAGGATAAACTTTTTATTCCTCAGCTGAGAGAAGATTCCTGTGTTCTTTCACATGCCAAAGATGACAGAATCAGAGAGGGACATAGTACTCAGATTTACATTAGTTATAAGTGATGTCTGTCCTTTTTTTTTTTTAATTTTATTTATTTTTTTCAGTGTTACAAGATTAATTGTTCATGCACCACACCCAGTGCTCCATGCAATACGTGCCCTCCTCAATACCCACCACCAGGCTCGCCCAACCCCCACCCCCTCCCTATCCTTTTTTTTTAAGATTTTTTTTTTTAAATTTATTTGACAGAGAGAAACACAGCGAGAGGGAACACAGGCAGAGGGAATGGCAGCAGGAGAAGCAGGCCTCCAGCCGAGCAGGGAGCCCGATGTGGGGCTCGATCCCAGGACCCTCAGATCATGACCCGAGCGGAAGGCAGACGCCCAACGACTCAGCCACCCAGGCGCCCCACCCTATCCTTTTTTTTAAGTTAGAAATGAAGAGCCTTAAATTTCAGTGATTTCTATTTCTTACCTCTGGACTCTTCTTCTCTGAGTAGCCCACAAAATTGACTCCAATGAGTACAGTTCCTTTTAACTGATGTACTTTAAGGACCTGATGACCTGGAGACAGGTTAGAAACAGTAACATGTAGACTACAGAAGTATCTCCAGAAAACCACATTCTGCCCTAGTTTTTTTAAAATGATATTCTATTACAGGAAGAAAAAAAAATACCTTGTGGGGAAACACAAGAAACAGAAAACTGAGTTTTTGTGTTGATTGCTATTATATTCCTATGTGACTCTGGGCAGGCACTTTATTTCTCAGTTTGTTTATTAAATGAGGGACTGGGCCAGGCAAAATCTAAAATTCTTTCCAGCTCTAATGATCTGTGGGTCCAAACACAGACTGACAACAGTATATGGGGAAATTTTTGTTTGATTTAAGAACTGGAGTGAGGAGGGCACTTGGGTGGCTCAGCGGGTTACGCGTCTGCCCACATCGGGTTCCCTGCTCAGCGGGGAGCCTGCTTCTCCTCGGCCTCTGCCCCCCACCTGCTTGTGCTCATTCTCTCTCTCAAGTAAATAAATAAACTCTTTTTTAAAGATTTTTATTGTTTATTTATTTGACAGAGAGAGAGTGCCGAGCCCCGGCGGCCCTCGTGTCGTGCACTTTAAATAGCTACTCCTCATTAGAGCAGTTCAAACTCGTTCAACTAGTATTGGAAACTTTCTATAATCTAACCCTGTTTTACATATTCATTCTTTTTTCTTTCTTTCTTTCTAAGTCTTTACCATAAATCTGCCACTTGAGTCAATTCTTGTTTTACCCTCAACACGGTGGTCTGACCGTGCCTGAATCTGGGACAGTTCCGCATGATGCCCCACGCACCACAAATGAAGGTCTGCTGCGGGGCTACTGTAGAGAAGGGACTGCGCCAGGGAAAGAGGAGGCAGAGATGAAGAGCAAGAAAACAACCCTTGCTTTCCAAGAAGCCCGCAGGTTTAGTACGGTGATTGCGAGGTTGACCGACCACCACCACACCATGTAGTGAGTGCTGCTAAGGCAGGAGGCACTGAGCACAGAAAAGGAATACTTTCCGGAGGTCTGGGGGGCTCAGTGGGTTAAAGCCTCTGCCTTCGGCTCAGGTCATGATCTCGGGGTCCTGGGATCGAGGCCGGCATCGGGCTCTCTGCTCAGCAGGGAGCCTGCTTCCCCCTCTCCCTCTGCCTGCCCCTCTGTCTACTTGTGGTCTCTCTCTGTCAAATAA
The DNA here is from genome assembly GCA_028646535.1 of Procyon lotor. Taxonomy (NCBI): domain Eukaryota; kingdom Metazoa; phylum Chordata; class Mammalia; order Carnivora; family Procyonidae; genus Procyon; species Procyon lotor. The sequence continues at coordinate 4,968 of JAQQSY010006010.1, read as the reverse complement.
ATAAATAAAGTCTTAAAAAAAAATAATAATCTCTCCATGTAATGTGGGGCTCGAACCCACAACCCTGAGATCAAGAGGTGCACGCTCCACTGACTGAGCCCCCAGGCGCCCCTCCTTGCTACCAGTTTTCACACTAAGTGTGCCATGTTGTTAGGTGTTCAAGTCTTACAGTATTCCACACAGGAGTGTCATGCTGCCACGTCCCCTAGCAGAGCTTAGACTCGGCCTGTGGGTGAGCTCCCCGTGTGTGTGGAGAGGGCTGAATCTTACTTCTCCAAGCGTTTCTTCTTCCACGAATGGTTACACCATCCATCCAAACCCTCCTGCCAGAAACTTAAAAGTTACCCTCTGTCCTCCTTGTTCTTCACCTTTGGGACTGCCCTGTGGCAGGCCTCCCTGTCCCTGGCCTGCAGTGAACCATGCTTGCTTGTACCCATGTCCTTGAGCAGTGCTTGTCCGCCTTGAGCCACTTTGGGCAGGTGACGGCTCTGGTGAATTGGCAAATGTGATACAAGTAGAGGACCGAGAACTGATGATGCGTGAGGGCTTGCCGCTCTCTCAGAACTCTGGCTGGTGCCTCTGGTCCCTCCGGAAGATTCACTCACCTTATTCTGCTCATTCTGTCTCCCCTTTTGGCCTTCAGGTCTCAGTGTAAATGTTACTTTCTTGGGCAGCCTTCTCTATTCTGAACTAGGTTAGGTTCTCTGCGGTAATTCTTAAAGCATCCATATTTGTCCTTTAAAACACCAACACAATTGTAATATTTAAAGTCCATGAGTGGGGCGCATGGGTGGCTCCGTCAGTTAAGAGTCTGACTCTTGGTTTTGGCTCAGGTCTTGATCTCAGGGTCATGAGATGGAGCCCCACGTTGGGCTCCACACTCAGCAGGAATCTGCTTAAGGTTCTCTCTCTTCCTCTCCCTCTGCCCCTCCCCTCCTTTAAAATAAATAAATAAACATATGAAATCTTTAAAGAATATTTATATGAAGTCTATGAGGGGAGACACCATGGCTATCTCATGCACCATTCTGTCTTCAGGGGCCCAGCACAGGGTCTTAGAGGTAGAACTCACTCAATAAATATTTTCTAATAAATGAATGAAATTTTCATAATATTAGGCAAATAATAGGCAATAAATACATTAAAAATTAATTTTATGTTCTTGGGAGAAATGTTGGATCCTAGATCCTGATTTTGCAACCAAGAAATCTATATTTACATTTGCTAAAACACACAATGATCAAAGATGAAAAGAGAGAAATGACAAAATCTGAAATAAACTGTCACCCAAGGGAAATACTTAGTGCAGAAACACTTAGCAGACATGTGAAAGGATTTGTAAGTCACCATAATACCATGTAGCCGAGTCTGCCCACTGCCGTCATCCTTTGCTACCATCTCCACTGAATTATAATTTTCAAAATGAGCTAGTGTTTCATTTGAGGATTTCCATTCCAGCATTAGTGAACTGAAATTATCAAACTTTCTCCTGTGTTGATCAAACACTGCCAATTCCAGAACTGTGTCCCTCAGGCTTGATACAGGAATCTGCGTTAAAAAAGAGAGAGAGAGGGGTGCCTGGGTGGCTCAGTTGTTAAGCATCTGCCTTCGGCTCAGGTCATGATCTCAGGGTCCTGGGATTGAGCCCCGGATCAGGCTCCCTGCTTCCCTGTCTCTCTCTGCCTGCCTCTCTGCCGACTTTTGATCTCTCTCCCTCTGTCAAATAAATAAAATATTAAAAAAAAAAAAGAGGTCACTAGACCTTTTATTCCTTCATGGATGAATCCCCATGAAGGAATGATTAAGGCACCTGGTAAAGATAACTACATAGGTAAACATGCGAGACAGCATACATGTACTTTAGTTTGTAATTCTTTTTTTCTCCTGATTTTAAAGAGAAATGGATAAAGTACTAATTATAAATCTGTCTGAGGGGCATCCGTATATGAAAATTATGACAATAACAGCACAAAGGAAAGGGAAGAGATGGCGTTTAATAGGAACAAGGTTTTGTACTGACGTTAAGTTGGTGTTATTCCAAACTAGATTGTTAAATGTTAAGACGTTAACTGTATTCCCCAGAGTAATAACTAATAAAATAACTCAAAGTAAAATAGCAAAAGAAAGACAAGAGAAGTAAAATGTCACACTAGAAATATTTATTTAACACAAAAGGAAGTAAAGGAAGAGGAACAAAAAAGGCGTATAATAGCAAAATGAGAGGTGTAAATCCAACCTAATCAGTAATTACATTAAAGGTAAATCCATGATCCAACTTTATGCTGTGACAAGACACACTTTAGATTCACAGATAAAGAGGAAAAATACAAAGATGAAAAAAAAAGATATACCATATAAACAGTAACCAAAAGAGAGCTAGAGTGGCTTCACTAGGATGAGAAAAAAATAGACTTTAAGACAAAAATTGTCACTAGAGACAAAGAAGGACATCCTGAATGATAAAAGGATGTTATATAATAAAAAAAATTGGCCTTTGCCCTCAGTTTCTGAGAATTAACCCCTAAACACTTGGAATTTCCTGAGTAATAGGAATGTATCCATTATTCATGGTGGGCTTCTTAGATCGCACCTGAGTTTATACTGAAACGATTCAGATGGGCATTGGTCAGGCCAGAAAAACCAACCATGTGCTGGAGGGATGGGACTGAGCCAGGTGATACCAACCTACCTTTCACGGAGGCAAGGGGGGCTGGAGTGTGTTCAGCCACGCGGTCCATGACTTAATCAAACATATTTATGTAATAAAGCCCCATACAAATTCTGGACACCAAAGCTCAGTGGAGCTGCCTGGGTGGTGAACACATCAATGTGTTCCACGCGATGTGTGTTGTGTCACACACAAACCTGATTTTACCCACGGGAGAGGGCACGCAAGCTCCAGATTTGGGGCCCTCTCAGACCTCCCCTTATGTGTCTCTTCATCTCACTGCTCCCGATTTGTATCTTTTATAATAAAGCTGTACCTGTGAGTCATTCTAACAAATTACTGAACCTGAAGGGATTGTAGGAATCCTCAAATTTATAGCCAGTTGGTTAGAAATGCGGGTGGCGGGTGGCCTGTGGAGCCCTGAACCTGTGGCTGGCATCTGAAGTGAGGGCAGTTTTGCTGGGAACTGTACCCTTAAAGTTGCAGAGTTTGAGCAAACTCCATGTAGTGTCAGAACTGCATTGTGGTGTTGGAAAAGGTCAATTTAACAAAAAGATATAACAATTATAAATGCATGTGTACCTAATAACAGAGCCCCAAAATACATGAAGCAAAATGACAGAATTTAAGGGAGAAACAGACAATTCAACAATAACAGTCAGAGGCTTCAATCCCACTTTCAGTAAGGGATAGAACTAGAGGGAAGACCAACAAGGAAACAGAAGACTTGAATAACACCATAAACCAAACAGACCTACCAGACATCTATAGAACACACCTCACCCAATATCAGAATATACTGTTCTCAAGTGCACATGAAAAATCCTCCAAGACAGGCCCTATGTACAGCCACAAAATAAGCTTGAATACATTTTATAAACAAATATATTTATATAAGGTCCATATGTTATTTATTTATTTATTTATTTATTAAAGATTTTCTTTATTTATTTTGACACAGAGAGAGAGAGAGATCACAAGTAGGCAGAGAGAGAGAGGGAAGCAGGCTCCCTGCCGAGCAGAGAGCCAGATATGGGGCTCCATCCCAGGACCCTGAGACCATGACCTGAGCCAAAGCAGAGGCTTTAACCCACTGAGCCACCCAGGCGCCCCGGTCCATATATTTATACAGACATTCAAAAGGATTTCAATCATAAAGTATGTTTTCTAATCACAATGGAATTAGATATCAACAACAGAAGGAAACTGGGGATATTCACAGATGTGTAGAAATTAAACAACACACTCTTAAATAAGCAATGAGTCAAAGAAGAAATCAAAGGTAAATTAGAAAACACGCTGAGACAAATGAAAATAAAACTCAACATAACAAAACTTATGGGATTCAGTAAAAGCAATGCTTAGTGGAAAATATAACTGCAAATATTTATATTAAAAAAGAAGAAGAATCTCAAATCAATAACCTAAACTTTCACTTTGAGAAACTAGAAAAACTAGAGAAGCTAAACTCAAACCAAGCAGAGAGAAGGAAACAATAATGAGTACAGCAAAAATAACTGATATAGAAAAACAAAAGAAAAAAATTAACGAAACCAAAAATTGATTCTTTGAAAAGATCAACAATACTGACAAGCCTTTAGCTGAAATGATTAAGAGAGGACTCAGTTTACTAAAATCAGAAATGAAAGGAGGGACATTAGTACTATCCTTACAGAAATAAAAAAGGTTATATTGGGTTACTGTGAACAATTGTTTAAGCCTACAAATTAGATAACCCAAAAGAAATGGAAAACCTCTGTATATTCAAACAACCAGAAATGACTCAAGAAGAAATAAAAAATCTGACTAGACCTATAACAAGCAAAGAGACTGAATCAGTAATAAAGAAACACACAAACATTCAAAGAAATTCTATGCCCTGGGGCGCCTGGGTGGCTCAGTGGGTTAGAGCCTCTGCCTTCGGCTCAGGTCATGATCTCAGGGTCCTAGAATCGAGCCCCACATCGGGCTCTTTGCTCGGCAGGGAGCCTGCTTCCCCTTCTCTCTCTTCCTGACTCTCTGCCTACTTGTGATCTCTCTATGTCAAATAAATAAATAAAATCTTAAAAAAAAAACACTTTAAAAAATATTTATTTTAGACAGAGTGAGTGAGCATGAGTAGGAGGAGGGGCAGAGGGAAAGGGAGACAGGCAGACTCTCTGCCAAGCAGAAAGCCCAATGTAGGGCTCCATCCCAGCAATCCAAGATCATGACTTGTGCTGAAAAGAAGAGTCAGACACTCCACCAACTGTGCTGTTCAGGCGCCCCTGTTTTGGCTATTTTGAGTCCCTTGCATTTCC
>JAQQSY010006009.1:0-11305 GCA_028646535.1 Procyon lotor | reverse complement strand
ACCTTACTGAATTCATTTATCAGTTCTAGCAGTTTTTTGGTGGAGTCTTTCAGGATTTTTATGTATACGTGATATCATGTCATCTGCAAACAGTGAAAGTTTAACTTCTTCCTTACTGATTTGGATGCCTTTTAGTGCTTTTTCTTGTCTGACTACTGTGCTAGGACTTCCAGTACTAAGTTGAATAAAAGTAGTCTTTTATTATTCTTAATAATTTATTATTTATTGGTCTTTATAAATTATTATTTAATACTAATTAATGTATCAATTTAATTATTGATTTAAAGATTAAATTAATTTGATACTAATAAATTAGTCTTAATAAATTAACAATTTATAAGTCTTAATAAAAGACTACTTTTATTCAACTTTGTCTTGTTCCTGACTTAAGGGAAAATCTCTCAGTTTTTTACCATTAAGTGTGATGTTACCTATACTTTATTCATAATATGGGCTTTATTATATTGAAGTATGTTCTCTCTAAACCTACTTAGTTGAGGGTTTTTATCCTGCATGAATCTTGTATTTTGTCACATGCTTTTGCTGCATCTATTGAAATTGTCTTACAATTTTTATTATTTCTCATGTTGATGTGATGTATTATGATTGATTTGTTATTACTCAAACACCCTTGTATCCCAGAAATAAATCAGACTTGACTGTGGTGAATGATTTTTTAAAATATATTATTGTATTCAGTTTGCTAATATTTTGTTGAGGATTTTTGCATCTATGTTCATCAGAGATATTGTCCTATAGTTCTCTTTTTTTGTAGTGTCTTTATATGGTTTTGGTAACAACATAATGCAGACCTCACAGAATGAAATTCGAAGCTCTTTTTCCTCTTATCTTTTTTGAATAATTTCAGAATAGGTATTAAGTATTATTATTTTTTAAAGATTTTATTTATTTGACAGAGACACAGAGAGAGAGGGAACACAAGCAGGGGGAGTGGAAGAGGGAGAATCAGGTATCCCACTGAGCAGGGAGCTGGATGCAGGGCTCCATCCCAGGACCCTGGGATCATGACCTGAGCCGAAAGCAGATGCTTAACTGACTGAGCCACCCAGGTGCCTGGTTGAGAGTTTTTTTGTTTTGTTTTGGTTTGTTTTTTTAATTTTATTTATTTATTTTTTCAGTGTTACAAGATTTATTGTTTTGCACTACACCATACTCCATGCAGTATGTGCCCTCCTCAATACCCACCACCAGGCTCGCCCAACCCCCACCCCCCTCCCCTCCAAAACCCTCAGTTTGTTGCTCATAGTCCACAGTCTCTCATGGTTCATCTCCCCCTCTGTGGTGTTGGTTGTCATTTCTTTCATTTCTCATTTTATTTATTTGAGACCCTTTTTTTTTTTTGAGTCTGGCTAAAGGTTTATCCATTTTGTTGATCTTGTCAAAGAACCAATTGTTAATAATTAACAATTTCTAATCTTTATTATTTCTTCTCTAATATATTATTTCCTTCCTTCTACTAAATTTGGGTTTTGTTTGTTCTTCTCTTTCTAGTTCCTTTAGTATAAGGTTAAGATGTTTATTTGAGATTTTTCTTACTTTTTGAGGTTAGCTTGTATTTCTATAAACCATCCTCTTAGAACAGCTTTTGCTGCATGAAAGATTTGGACCTTTGTGTTTTCATTTTCATTCATCTTCATGTATTTTTTTCTAATTTCCTCTTTGATATATTGGTGGGCCCATTCATTGCTTAGTAGCATGTTATTTAACCTTCATTATTTGTGTTCCTTCCAGATTTTTTTCTTGTGGTTGATTTCTAGTTTTATAGGTTTGTGATTTAAAAATATGGATGGTATGGCTTCAATATTTTTGAATTTGCTGAGATTTGTTTTGTGACCTATCAAATGATCTATCTGGAGAATATTCCATATGCACTTGAAAAGAATGTGCATTCTGCTGTTTCAGGATGGAATGTTCTGAATATATCTGTTAGATCTATCTGGTCCAGTGTGTTATTCCATTGTGTCTTTGTTGATTTTTATTTTGGATGATCTATCTATTGATATGAGTGGACTGTTAAAGTTCCCTATTATTATATTACTATCAGTTACTTCCTTTATGTTTGTTCTTGGAGGCTTTATGTATTTGAGTGTTACCATGTTGGGTGCATAATCATTTAAGATTGTTATATTTTCTTGTTGCATTGTTCCCTTTATGATTATGTAGTATCCCTCTTTGTCTTTTCTTATAGTTTTTGTTTTTGTTTTTTTTAAGAGTTTATTTATTTATTTGACACACAGAGAGAGATCACAAGTAGGTAGAGAGGCAGGCAGAGAGAGGGGGAAGTAGGCCCCCCGGTGAGCAGAGAGCCCGATGTGGGGCTCCATCCCAGGACCCTGAGATCATGACCTGAGCTGAAGGCAGAGGCTTAACCCACTGAGCCACCCAGGCGCCCCTAGTTTTTATTTTAAAGTTTTTATTTTTTGATGTAAGTGTTGTTACCACAGCTTTATCACAGCTTTATTTTCATTTCTATTTGCATGATGAATGCTTTTCCATCCCTTCACTGTCAATGTGCATGTGTAACAGGTCTGAAATGAGTTGTAGGCAGCAGATAGATTTTTTTTTAGATCTATACATGTCACCCTATGCGTTTTGATTGGAGCATTTAGTCTATTTCTATTCAAAATAATTATTGATAAGTATGTATGTATTGCCATTTTGTTACTTGTTTTATTGCATTTGTGGTTCTTTTCTGTTACTTTCTTTTGCTCTTTTCTCTCATAGTTTGCTGGCTTTTTTTTTTTTTTAAGTAATATCCTGGATTCCTTTCTCTCTCTCTCTTTTTTTTTTTTTTTTTTTTTTTTTTTTTTTTTTTTTTTTTTTTTTTTTTTTTTGCCTTTCTGTTACTGGTTTTTGATTTGTGGTTATCATTAGATTTATATGTAACATCTTATGCATACAGCAGTCTATTATAAGTTGATGGTTGTTTAAATTTGAACTTATTCTTACTCCTCCTCCACCCCATATTTTAAGTATATGGTGTCATACTTTATATCCTTTTATTTTGTGAATCCCTTGACTGATTTTCTTAGATGTACTTATTTTTACTGCTTTTGTATTTCTTACTTTTCTTCCTCCTACTTCTAGTCTTTCCTTTCCACTCAAAAAGTCCCCTTTAACATTTGCTGTAGACTGGTTTATTTTAGTGGTCATGAATTTCTTTAACTTTTGTTTGTTTGGTAAACTCTTTTTCTCATTTTATGAGAAACTCACAACTCATATTAAGAATAATAACCTCCTGCATAGAGTATTCTTGGTTGAGGGTTTTTTTCTCTCAGCACTTTTATTTATTTTTTTAAAAGATTTTTATTTATTTATTTGACAAAGAGAAAGAGAGATCACAAGGAGGCAGAAAGGCAGGCAGAGGGAGAGGGGGAAGCAGGCTCCCTGCTGAGCAGAGAGCCTGATGCGGGGCTTGATCCTAGGACACTGAGATCATGACCTGAGCCAAAGGCAGAGGCTTTAACCCACTGAGCCACCCACACCCCTCTCTCTCAGCACTTTTAACATATCATGTCACTTCTTTCTGGCCTTCAAATTTCTGTTGAGCAATCAACTGATAGCCTTATGGGGTTTCCCTAGAGTGAACACATTTTGAAAATTCTTTGCATCTAAATATTTTCTCAAACTTTGGTAATTAATAATTGAAGAGGCAGTGACTATTTGCTGTCTTGCCTTTATGTTTTTAAAAATATGCGAAATTATAATTTATTCCAAAATAATTGTGTGTGAAGTTGCTGGATACACTCTATCTATGTCAGAGAAGTTTGCAGTATAGTCCTCATCTCCTTCCTCATCTAGCACTGGACATATAGATGAGGTATTAATGATAAAATATTTTCACTATATTTATGAATTGGTGGGCATTTTAAAATACAAATATTTGGGTGCCCTCTTTTACCATACAGGACTATTTTAATACATGGTATTTACTGGCTCTGAATTCAAGCCACAAAATGCATTTGGATTAGATACTCCTCCTTTTCCATATGAATTCTTGCTCATTCTCTCTCTCTCTCTTTTTTTTAAGATTTTATTTATTTCTTTATTTGACAGAGAGAAAGAAATCACAAGTAGGCAGAGAGGCAGGCAAAGGAGAAAGCAGACTCAGTGCTGAGCAGAGAGCCAGATGCAGGGCTCGATCCCAGGACCCTGAGATCAGCACCTGAGCTGAAGGGAGAGGGTTAACCCACTGAGCCACCCAGGTCCCCATGCTCATTCTCTTTTCAACAGTTTCAGAAAGAATAAGTCACTTGCTCCAGGTTATACAGTTTTGTTTTCAGAGTCCGGTCCGCAGTCTACGTCTGTTGTCTTCTAATCCAGGACTATTTTGACTACATCATTTTGCCTCCTAGTTTGTAAAAGAGGATATATACTATCCTCTGGTGAAAGACTAAATATTTCTCTAGAGAAATTTCAGGTTCTTAAAATTAAACTTAGCCAGTAAAATCTTAAGCTCTTTCTCCTCTTTTGCCAATATTTGTTTTCTTGGCAAGATTTGTGTTTTCATCAAGAATGTCTAGAAATTTTGTTCTGTTTGAACTATGTAAAAAAGGATCTAAGTTGTGTACTTTCAGCTTGCAAGAAAAAAAAAGATAGGCTAATTGTATTTCTGATGTTGGGGCAATTCAGACACCAAGCCGAATGATGAACCAGCATACAAAAAAACAGATCTTTTGGAAACCATTTCTTGGGGGGAAATTCACAGAGTCTAGTGCCCTATGGTCTGTTGACCATCACCATCAAGGGCAGCAAATGGATGTACTAATGCCAAGAATCTAACTCAAAGGTTTTGGATTTTTTAAATATCTTGAGTAGAAAATCATTTGTTCTTCCCATGTCATGCATCATCAGGAGCTGGGATGCAACTGTAGTATCAACAAATGGTAAACCCTAGTTTTTAGCACCATTCTACCAACATGGTGGGGCAAGAATCAGATTCTTCTTTGATATAATCAGGAAGGATGCATTCCAAGATTCCTGCTATAGTTTTTTGGAGCTAGTGAGTAGACAGTGGCCTGGTAGACATCTCCACATTCTACCACGACAATTGGCTTAAGCACTTAAATTTCTGTGGTGTTCTAGGAGTCCTGCCTGAAGGTAAACAAGTAGTTTACTTCTTACCTCTCATTCAAGTAAAAAAAAAAAAAAAGGAAATTAGTGTCTTAAGTTACTAAATTAGGTGTCATGGAAATACAGCCTTATTTAGGCAGAGCAGAAAGTCTAGGGATAGAAGGGCATATCTGATGGTTACCCTCAACTTTGGTGTTCACAATGGCTCAGTCAGTAATGTGACTCAGCTTATTTATGTGTTTGGAATATATAAACCTGAGAGAAAGGAGAATTTTTCTTTTTTAAAGATTATCCTGATGACCTTCCCATATCCTTAAATCATCTTTATCAAGATGATAAAGGATAAGTAAAGGTGACTGTTAGACTAATAATTCTGTTTTGTCTAAAGAATTATTTCCATGAGTTCATTCCCATCTCTTAGAAAATATGTTTTTTGTGTTTAAAATAACTCTCTCTTCAAGATGACCAAAATCTACCCCTAGCCACAATTTAATTTTAGCTTACACATGGCTGCAGGCATAGGTACTTAGATCACGCAAATCTACACAACCAACCACATCTTTGAGTAGTTGTTGATCATGACATCAGGTCCTGGTAATATCATCCATTTTATGCATTTTCATGATTGATGTAGATTGCATCAGACTCACAATGGTAATATCAGCTGTTATATTGGCTGAAATAATGGATTAATTGTGGCAGATTTAATATATTTCATATATAAAGATAATATTTTAAATAATGTTCTCAGAAGTGGGGCTGAATTTTTAGGCTATGGTAAAATTGAAGTGGTCATCGTGAAAAATTTCAACTTACAAATGAAAATTTTTTTCTATTGTCACATTTTGGTTGTAATATAAAACACACATATGTATTATTTTTATTTGAAATTATGTTTTTTACTATTTTACTATTATTATAGACTTAAAATGCTGGAATTCTGGGATTTGGGAAACAATCACTTTAATAAAACTTGACCTTTAATATTTGATAGAACATTTATAATATACTTTTTGTCAAAGTGAACTTTTGAGTTTTAGAAGAGTAAAAGTCCTTTGCTTTGCAATTCAGAATTTTAAAATAAATACCTATGAGTCCAATGATAGAAAGAAATTATAGTTGAAAGTTTGGTTTTACCATTATATTAATCTCCTTTGGAATAGGGCAAGACTATTATAAAGAAGCATGTAATAGAATAGAATAAATTTTATTTTTATGATTTCCAGTTTGATTCATTAGGCCTCTTTTGAATAACTGTTAGAGTAAAAGTAGAGTTTTAATTTTTAAGAATATTATAAAGCTTTGTGGCGCCTGGGTGGCTCAGTTGTTAAGCATCTACGTTCAGCTAGGTCATGATCCCAGGGTCCTGGAATCGAGCCCCACATCAGACTCCTTGCTCTGCAGGAACTGTGCATCTCCCTCTCCCTCTGCTGCTTCTCTGCTTGCGTTCCTTCTCTTGCTGTCTCTCTCTGTCAAGTAAATAAAATCTTAAACAAAGAAATAGCTGCTTATTAAAACATTAAAAATGAATATTACAAAATTTTACAGCTGTATCATTTAACTTTTTTTTTTTTTTTTTTCCCAATAAAAATCCTCAGGCATCTGTGGAGAAATGGAGATAGAAAAAAAAATTTTTAAAGTTTTTTTGTTGCGGGGCACCTGGGTGGCTCAGTCGTTAAGCATCTGCCTTCGGCTCAGGTCATGATCCCTGGGATGGAGCCCTGCATCAAGCCCTGCATCGGGCTCCCTGCTCAGCAGGAAGTCTGCTTCTCCCGCTACCATTCCCTCTGCTTGTGTTCCCTCTCTTGCTGTGTTTCTCTGTCAAAATAAATAAAATCTTAAAAAAAAAAAAGAAAAAAGTTTTTTTGTTGCTTTTGGTTAAGTATTACCACCTTTCAAGATGCTTTAAAATTCTCAACCTTTTAAAATTATACACTTTTATGACAAAATATTTTCATGAGATCATAGGCATTGATTTTTATAAGAGCTTATCTTCTTGATATTATAACCATATTTCTGCACATAGAAATAGGAAATTGTCACCAAAAAAAGTTTAAAAATAGTTTTGTGGTTGGACATTCTTAAAAGAATAAATGGACTTGCCATGTTACAGTATACTCTTCTAGAACATTATCCTTTTGGCATTATTTATAACCATATGGCCTTTATAATTGCTGAATGTGTCGATCATTTTATTTTTCTTTCTACTAATAAAGTTACCGATTTTCCTGTAATATAAAAAAAGAGGCTCAAGCCAGGCAAATGACAGTGTTTTGCTTTCCTTATTTTATTCCAGAGGATATTTTAAAAAATACATGGGTATAAAAAAAAAAAATACATGGGTATAAAAAGGGTCAAACATGTTTGAGAAACATGAAATTGAATAGAGTTTATAAAGTTGATTTTTGTAGGATTTCTTTGAGTCTTTACTATGCTTGTGTGAACTACAAATCATCAAATGGGGATTTTCTCTCTTTCTCTCAATAATATTTTATAACCCTAACCCATCACCACAAAGTATCTTATGACTGTGGTGTTCCGAGTAACATATTTTAGTAAATTTTGGTTAAGTTTGAGAGGTAAAAGGTCTTGAGTAGATTTTCTTTTATTTTTAATGAGAAAAATGACTCATACTTAAAGTTTGTATTGTATACTTCTGATGTCAGACAAAACGGTAAATGTTGAAGTATTAGGTTTTTTATTACTATCATAACACATTACAACAAACTTAAAGGTTTAAAGCAACACAAATTTATTTTCATGCAGTTCTATAGTCCAGGATCCTGACATGGGTCTCACTAGGCCAAAATCAAGGTGTTGACAAGGTTGTGTTACTTATTGGAGGCTTTGGGGGGAAAATGTTTCCTTGCTTGTTCCACTTGTGGCCAGAATTCAGTTCCTTGCAACTGTAGAATTAAGATCTCCATTTTCTTGCTGGCTGTCAGCTGAAGGCCAGTCTCAGCTTGTAGAATTCTACATTCCTTGGTTCTTCCTTTCTCCATCTTCAAAGCCAGCGGTGGTGAGTTGAGTTCTCCTCTTCAAATATCTCCTCCATCTTTTATCTCATCTTTCTGAGCCAGAAAAGGGTACTTTTAAGGACATAATTAGACTGGGCCCACCTGCCTTATTCCAGGATATTTACACCCATAAATTCCCTTTTGCTACGTAAAGTAACACGTTCAAAAGACCCACCCATTGTTCTGCCTACTACAGATGGCAGCAGAAGATTGAATGAGACTCAGACTCTGCCCTCCAGGAACTTTCAGTTAGTGTGGATCCAATGCTTCCTAAACTCATAAGTAACATTAATCAATTAATATGATATTTAAGAAATTTATGATGAGATCTGTAGGTTACAATACCCACAAGCCCTCAGTATCATAATACTTGAGAAGATGCTAAAGTAGCTATGATATATTTTCATGATAGGTTTGAGTGGATATTCTAAAAAGAAATTCTAGCCTGGACATGGTAAACCTATATTCTCGATCCATTCCTCAGTCCTTATTGGGAAATGATATCTCTCTCTCTCTCACTTTCTCTCTCTCCCTCTCTCTCTCTCATATTCTCGTAGTCTAATATATGAATTTGGACCCAATATGTTTGAGATTAAGATGCTCTTACATATAAGGCACTCCATTCATAATCCTTTGAATTACATCTCTCTCCTCTACCCAGGCCAGATATAGAAATGAGATTTGGTAAAAACAGATGCTGATGAAAGTGTACTGAAAATATACTACTTTCTACCCTCAGTTACTGCTTTTAGTGGTTACACATGTTTTCTCACTCTCCTTCTGCCAAACATATTTTGATTTCTAGTCATAATTTTGCTTTTAGTTTCTTTTAATGTGGATGACACTTTTACCCATGGTCTTTCAAAGCAGGAGTGTGTCCTCAGGATAAAATTAAATTAAAGGCTGCATTTCTCCCACCACCTCTTTGTTTTAGTAATATTACCTTGATAGTTCTTTGAACACTGCGTTTTAAATAAAATAGAATGAAGATTTTTTTGAACAGGCATTTTCTAGACTTTAATGAACTTTTTCTTTAGTCAGATCTAGTATCCATTTCCTTGGGAAACACTGCATAAATATTCCAACTTTACTTGGGTTGTCCTTTCTAAACTCTATGCAGACCATTTCCCCTGGGTTAACATATTCTTTCTTCTCTCAGCTTTACACATGGAAATTAGTTTAGTTATTCTCCCTGGAGACTCTTTCCTGGTCACTTGGATTAGAATTTGTTTCCCCCATGTGTGACCCATTCTTTTACAGATTACTTCTCAGGATGGGTTACTTCTACATCCCATTAAGCCCGGTGAGTACTTATATAACTATTGAATTATGAACATGGAGTGATTAATTCAGCCTCATCCTTTCTGTGAATATGGCAGCCTCTCTTAGGCCTGACTTTTCTCATGTCCTTGAAATAAAATTTTCTCTCTGTCTTCTACTATTTCTTTTTCTAGAAAAAATAAGACATACAAAAACAGTCTTTTGTATGGCAGAAGATCCAATCATTGATGGATTATCTGAATCCCATAAGGTTAGTTATGGCTAAATAAAATTATAAGAAATACTGTTTTTGGTAAGGAATTAACAAACTATACTGTAAATTTATCTTCAATATTGGCAATATTTAAAATCAATGTTTTTAGAGAATGGGTAAGCTATTTATCCAGATATTCTCACCTAATACTGTTTCTCATTTTGATTAGACCTATAATTCCAATGGAAGTTTTAGAAATTATTTATCTGGAACACATACTCAAGGTGAATCTTCTTCAGTGGACAAAATCAGCAAAGTTTTAGTTATTGAACAACTATACCTTGTCATAATCATTGGCTCTTTGAGATCTGTTCAATATTAGTGCATTAGGTGGCTATATCATATAATATCTAAATAAATATCTAAAATAAAATTAGACAAATGCCCTCAACCTTTTTGCTCAGTTCTGAGCTATTTAACACTTGACTCTAAATACATATTTGAAAATTAGCTTCTTTTCTAATGTCTCATGGCATCCACAAGCAATATTTTTTACCAATTGTCATGAATAAAGGATGCTGCAGTGTCTTCAGTGTATGAACACTGTTGGAGACACTTTTTGGCCAAAAGATACCAGAGCTCTAAGCAGTTTCAGGCAACGAGTTGTGGTCTGATTCTGGCACTATGGAGAGGAAAGGAGGCATCTAGGATGCTAAATAACTTTATGAACAAGGAGCCCAGAAATATAACTCCTGCTGCCCATCCCCAGGAAGAAAGGGAATAAAACCAAAATTTTCTAATTTAATTTTTCCCTATATTCCGAAGCAGAGAATCATAGTAACTTTAACTGGATTACTAGAATACTTCTTTTTGCTAAGATACATGTTTTCAATCAATGTAGGGAATAAGCTCTGCTTTAATTTTATCCCTTTTCCTGATCCTCTCCATACCAATGGGTCTCAGATATTTCCATATTTCACTGAGTAGAGGAAAGACACAAATCAATTTATGTCCTTTCTGTAGGATAGGCCTCTTTTAAGACTAGATTTGGCTGTATATATGGGGTCTCTGGGTGGCTCAGTCAGTTAGGTGTCTGCTTTCAGCTCAGGTCATGATCCTGGGATCACAGGTTCCAGCCCTGGGATGGCTTCTTGCTCAGTGGGGAGTCTACCTCTTCCTCTGCCCTTACCTCTTCTTATGCTCCTGATCTCTCTATCTCAAATAAATAAAATATTTTTTAAAATGGTCAAGATTTGGTTGCATATAAAGTATAAAATAACATTAGTTTAAAAAAATATAAAACTTTACTTCTCTCTCAAAATTAAAGACATGATGTAGGCAATTTTAAAGGTTGATTTGGTGGTTCCACAGATAGCAAGGTCCCTGTCTCCTGCTTACATTTGGCTCTACCAGCAACAGCAAAATGGTCTCCATTCCAAAGTTGCCTCATAGACAAAAATGACTGTTCGAGCTCCCACAATCACATCTCCATTACAGAAGTAGGAAAGGGGGAGTGGCAGGAAGTATCTTTAGGCAGGCATCTTAGAAATCTCACAAGAAATTGTCAACGAGATAAGAAAAAGCACTAAAAGGCATCCAAATCAGTAAGGAAGAAGTTAAACTTTCACTGTTTGCAGATGACATGATATCACGTATACATAAAAATCCTGAAAGACTCCACCAAAAAACTGCTAGAACTGATAAATGAATTCAGTAAGGT
>JAQQSY010006008.1:0-11305 GCA_028646535.1 Procyon lotor | reverse complement strand
GTTTCCTAGCCGCTTCTTGTCACTGCAAAGCAGTGTTGTGGGGGGTGGGTGGGGGCAGAGCACAGGCATCCAAGAGCCGGGACAGCATCCCCCCGACCCGACGCTTCGCCCTTGAGTTCTGGCTTCTTCGTCCCTGCTGGAGATCCCCCATGGATTTCAGCTCTAAACGTCACTGGGAAAGGGGAGTTCCGTCCAGCAAATCCTGTGCTCCATTCTGTAAAGCATCACTGAGTTAATCCATGGAAAATTCTTACAGCAGTGCCCGCTGTAGGGTTGCTGCAGGGTAAATATTAGCCCCCGGAATTATCATTATCATTATGAGCAGTAAGACAGCAGCGTAGGGATGAATGGGAAGACGCAGGGTTGGCTCAGAGCTGGACCAAGAACCCAAGGAGTCAAATTTCCGGTTGAGGAATTTGGCCTCTTCCTTCTCCCTGGGGGCTCTCTGAAATCCTCGTGGAGGCGGGGACGGCTTGCTCCCCTCTGTTGCTAATTGAATAAAGGGCACAGTCTTTTTTTTTTTTTTTTTAAGATTTTATTTGACACACAGAGAAAGAGACAGAGCAGAGGGAGCGGGAGGGAGAGGGAGAAACAGGCTCCCCACTGAGCAGAGAGCCTGATGCGGGGCTCGATCCCAGGACCCCGAGATCATGACCTGAGCTGAAGGCAGACACTTCCCTGACAGACCACCCCCCAGACGCCCCAAAGGCACAGTCTTAACCTGATCGTGGCACAGGGTTAGAAGATCATCTGGGGCGCTTGCCCACCACATTGCCAGAGAAACACATCTGGGGCACAGATGTGACAATTGCTTAGTGACCTTAACGGGATCCCTAGAGGAGGGAGGCCCAGCTGAGAAGGTGAGATCGCCTGGGTTGTCGGTCGGCCGGGTCTCACGGGGGCGCTGTTGGCACGAAAGCTGGGGGCAGCTGGGATCCCAGGTGATGACGCCAGGTCTGTGGCTGCCCCCAGCTTCCACGGGGCCCTTCCATGCCCGCGGCCGGGAGCAGAGCTTCCCACTCGGCTCCAGGATGGCGGCAGCTGCCGTGGGCCCCAGGCCGGGCGGGTGGCTTTGGCAGCCCAGAGACCTCTGTCCCTGCCCCTCTGCCCCTCTGCACCACGAGCAGGTCTCGCTTTCCCTGCTCTATAGCCCGGGGCTCTTGGGAACCCCTCAGGGAGGAGAACTGGGGTTCTCCTTGCAGAGAGGGCTGGAGATCCACTGTGTAGACAACAGGGAGGGGTCTAGAAGTATCTGGAAACGGAAAGGAGTGACCTGAGTGGGTCTGTATTTTGCAAGTCAGCATGGCAGCAGTGTGGAGGGCAAACTGGGGACAAGGGGGATGGGACAGGGACCAGCGAGGAGGTCGGTTCAGTGATCCAGGGGAGCAAGAAGGAAGGTGAGCCCGGACAGGGGCTGGGGGACAGGAGGGGCTGGGTCAGAGGTCGAGGGACCGGGACCTGAGGGTGTATTCCCCCTGGAGAAGCCCGGGCAGGAGCGAGGGGCAGTGACCAGCTCCGTGGAGCAGGAGTCTTGGAGGTGAGGTACATGGAACAGCAAATAGGATGCCTGGAAGGGGCTGGACGGAGCCGGGAAGAGCAACATTTCCTCTGACGGCTGCCGAGGACGCTAGCGAGCGTGGAGCAGAGCAGAGAGGGCAGGCATACGGATGAAGCCCTGGGGAGGCGCCAGGCTGCTCCTCAGGGCAGATGCAAGCGATGTTTTCCGAATGCTAAGCTGCCAAGCACTCCCTCCATACTGCAAGCAATCAACCTTGTTTTTATTTGGCAGAAAAATCCCCAGTGCATTTCACTGGAGGCCCCAGAATTTGGGCCTCCTGCCAAATAAAGATCCGGGCCCGCCCCCCCCCTTTTTTTTTTCATTTGTCGGAGCCTGGGAAAATATGGCAGACGTGCTCAGACCGCACGGTTCAGATCAATCTCGGAAATGGGAGCGTGCTCTGCGTCCTTCCCGGGAAGCTGGCTCCGGCCGCCTCAGGTTGCCTCTCAGCACAGCGCCTGGCTCTCGAGCCCCTCTGTGGGTGGTTCCAACCGTCAGACGCTCTAGAACGCACACTGCAGTTCAAAACCCGACTGTGAGAGGGTACACCAACCGTCTCAACACTCTCGCGTACTGGTCACTTGATCCGATTTTTTTAAGATTTTATTTATTGATTTGAGAGAGCGAACGAGCGAGAGCAGGAGCAGCAGAGGGAGAGGGGGAAGCAGACTCCCCGCTGAGCAGGGAGCATGACCCAGGGCTGGTTCCCAGGACCCCGGGACCATGACCTGAGCCGAAGGCAGACGCTTCCCCCACAGAGTCCCCCCAGGCGCCCGGAGATGCTATTTCGAACACAAAAATGGACCAAAGAAAATACATTATCAAAGTTAATTTCACACCGTGCTTGTTTTAATGTGCCTACTAGTAAATTTAAAGTAGCCCCTATGTATAGTATAGATCATGGTATATTTCTGTTTGAGATCCCGTCTTCCAGGAAGATGATATTTGGGTCCAACGTGGTTTTCTCAATGGCTGGACGGGAGGGTAAATGATGAAATTTCCAAATGCAGCTTCGGAGTCGTTTCTCCGAAATTCAGACTTTTATGCCCGCCCCACGTCTTCCTCACTTGGTCCAGAGTAACAGCTTCCGCAAATACCGGGCGGAGCCACTGCCACGCGTGCACCCGAGACAGGGGCGCGTTAGCAATGGGAGAGCCACCAGACAGCGAGGAAAAAACGATCTCATGTGCACCCCCAGGGCAGCCCACGAAAACCTCAGGCTCATGCCCTGGGAAGAATGAAAATTGTAGCCTGTAAACTTCTTTAAAAAAAGAAAATCGTGGGATACGAACCTGGCACCATGAAAGTCAGGTTTCCATGGAGACCAGCCTTTACCCAAGATGCGAACTTTGCACGTGGGAGCTTCTGTGCGAGGAAGCAGGTGGAGCGGGTGCGGAAGCATCCCGGTGAGCGCCGCCCCTGCTGGCCCGGTGCAGCCCCGTGCAGGTGGGACTGGCCTCCCCCGGGCGCAGGTGGGGCGCAGACTTGGCGCAGGTGGGGCGCAGACGGGGTGCCCCGCCGTGGCAGAGGGAGGGCCGGACCTGAGCTGTGGAATCGAGCGTGGCCAAGGAGGGCAGGAGAGGATTTTAGACATTGGCGGTGGAGCGGCATCTCAGGATTTTGATGGTTTTCCCATCTGTCACCTTCGTGCAATTAAAATCAGGAGATGGTAATTACAGCCGATTCTTGTGACGAAAGGAAGGAGTCAAAATAGTACTTTCGGAGCTGATAGTGACCCAGACACACAAAACGGCACACTTACTTACTTTTGGAATCTTAGTGCAAAGAGTCTGTAATGCCAAACATCGGGAGACGTTTTTGCGGTAGAAACTTGGGGGGAAGAGTTGCATGTCAGAAGGTACCTGATATGGGGTCCCCCTCTTTTTTAAAGATTTTATTTATTTGACAGAGAGAGATCACAGGTAGGTAGAGAGGCAGGCAGAGAGAAGGGGAAGCAGGCTCCCCGCCGAGCAGAGAGCCCGATGTGGGGCTCGATCCCAGGACCCTGAGATCATGACTAGAGCTGAAGGCAGAGGCTTTAACCCACTGAGCAACCCAGGCGCCTCTGGGGTCACTTTTTCATCCTCAACAGAACAGACGTTTTGTTGAAGATTTTCTGAAAAGAATGAGCTTTGTTAAAACTTAAAAAAAAAGCGTGGAGTTTTTAAAATCTGGTTGGTCACAACTGAGCCTGGGGATTTTAACTTCAGAGGAAATGTGTTTTTCAGAAAGCTCTGAGCGAGGCAGCATTGCTGTGCCGTGGGGGTCCGGCCCCGGTGGCCCACTGAATCTGGGTGTAGCATAATGCCCGTGCACGTGAGCCCTTGGCTGGAGTTGCTGGCCAGGTGGGCACCCTCGGCCCCCCGCAGTTGCAGCCCTTGCACCCACCCGGAGGGCTGGGGCAGGGGCTCAGCCACTCTGCCGTCTGCAGGCAGTGGACAGGGGCACCTTGGTCTACCCGCCTGGGTCTCTGCACGGCCACTATTCTGGGCGATGTCAGTAACTGTCCTCCCCTCCACAGGGATCGGGGCTCCCTCTTCGAGTCCTCGTCCCAGGGAAGCCTTCCCCGACCTCCCCAACTGGATGGACACCCCCACTGAGGACTCTCGCAGCCCCGTGACCGCACCCGCCCCTGTCCTTGGTGGTACCGGGTCCACCGCAGGGCCACACATGGGAGCTCCGTGAATATTTACCAAGTCCTCTGCCAGGAAGTCCCCTGGGATTCCTGTCACTCACTGAAGCCTACCTAGTGCCTGCTTTGGCAGCACTGGTTGTGTTCCTATGAAAAGACACGCCCCTTCCTTCATTCAGCCGATAACCGTTTATTACCCCTGCCCTTGGCATTAGGACGGAGGTGAAGATTAAGATAAGACCTTATTCCTGCTCTCTGTCAACTTAGAGATACACGGTGGACCGCAGCCATTGCTGGAAGAAAGGTCCCGAAACATCGAGAATGTCCCAGGTGAAGGACATCCCTCCGGGCTGGAAGCGTGGGGAGCAGGGACGAGTGTTGCCCGGCGTCCCTCCGAGGAATGTGCTCTCCAGGACGACCAGCATCATTGGTTTGTCCCGGCCTGGATCTCCGGGGCCTGGAGGAGCGCCTTCCACACTGGGGCGGCCCCCGTATTTGCCGAACGAGTGACTGACCCAAAATAGGCAGAGGGCTCGCGTAAGAACTGCAGGGTGAGGCTCCTAAGGGGCTGAATGAATGCTGAGTGCACGTTGAGTAAGTGGTTTGTGCCGCGCTGACCGTGGCTTTAACGGGAAGAGTCTTAAAGAAACCAGGAGAAAAGGCAAAGTGATAGATGAGATGAAAAAAAAATAAAAGGTCCAGAGGATAATTGCACTTTTAATGTAATTAAGCCCCGAAGGTCTTTCTGAGAGCACGGCTCACCGTCCCTGGTTGTCCACGGGAAGGGGAGGTTCGGGTGCAGGAGTGAGCTTGGGAACCGCCTCGTCTAGCCGCACTCGTCTGATGTAATCCAAGAGCCCGGTGTTGCTACGCAGAGGTCAAAGCTTAACCTTCCTGAAAAGGTCGCCAACTCAGAATCAGATAGAGAGGCTAAACGCCCAGAGGACATTTCTGCGGCCTTGGCCGTTCCCCACCCCGGCCCCCACCCCTGCGACCTAAATTCAGCAGGGGAATGTTCTAAGTATCCCATATTGACGCCAGGCTCTGAAGCAGCGGGTGTCTTCGCATGTGGAAATGACTCGGGGCTTCTTTGGGGGAGAAGCCCCTTGGATGCAGAATTCACTGCTGGGGAGAGAGCCCAGAGCAAGAGAGCGTGATGGGCCTGCCCCCAAGCCTGCAGGTGAGCCCAGGTGAACCAAAAAATGAGGAAGGGGGTGAGGGAGGGGGAAAGCAAAGAAACCCGCGAGTTCAGATTAATTCACAGGCGGGACGGCCTCTCCCAGGTCCCTCCGCATCTGTGTGGGACCCCGTGAGGCTGGGGCCGGTGGAACGTGAGCACAGTAGATGGGGGCCACTTGTAGGCATGGCCTACGCATGGCTCACCCTCCTTCCTACGAGAGGAGGGATGTAACTGATGTCAACAAGGTCTGATGGGGCTCTCTTGACCCAGTTTGGGATGCTGACTTGAGGCCGGCCAGCTGTCATTGTGGGGCAGTGGACTGAATCCACATCCCAGCCACTCCCCTCCCTGGGCACCCACACTGGGGCGCTAGGCACTCGCTCTCATTGCCCCAGGGCTAACCCCCAGGTCCCAGAACCCTCTAAAACTATTCAGATTGGCCGATCCACGGGAGCCCATGGGACCTGGCCTGCCCTACATTAGCCGCACGCTGGAGCTCCCGCCTGCTGGGACTCGGCCCCTGGGGACAACCCCCATGTGGCCCTGCCTGACAACCTTCTCTTGTTTGGAGCTCAAAGCAGCAGAGAATTCCGCCCTTCGTTGACCCGAGCGTCACTTGTGTTGGGTCCTGCCACCGCTGAGTCTTCCAAAGCAGCTGAAGACCAGAGGCTCCCAAAAGCCACGAGGTGTAGACAGCAAAGTGGCCTAGTGCCTGTGTCCCTGAGTGACCGCCGCAGAGCAGCCCGACTTCACCTCCGTGGTCCCCTGTTCCCAGCATCACCGCACCAGGCTGGCCTCGAGGGAGAGAGCCGCTCCTGTGGCCTTGGCCCCGTCGTGTGTCAGCTCGTCCGTTAGGGAGACGCAGCTTAGACAGGGGCTGCGGGCTCCCCCAAGTGCCTTCCCCTGCACCAGGCTGTTCCTGATTTCCCATCACCACAGAGTACCTGCCATGAACGCGACCACTTACCAGGTCCAGGACCCGCCCCAGCTGGTTCCCAGGGGTGATCCTCTTTGTGTAGCTCCCAGGGCTCCTTCCGGGAGCTGCGGCTCAGCCTCCCGCCCTCCGAGGGGCACAAATGCTTTCAGGGCACCCCAGGCTTTGTTGCTGTGCGGTGTGGTTGGACGCACAGATGAGGAAATAACCATCAGGCAGGAAGAGGCTTGTCCCTCTTGTGGTTTTCTAGACACAGGAGGAACGGAGGTCTCGAGGGACACACAGGGCAGCCCCAGGCGGCCGGGAGGCAGGGGAAGCCAGGGGTGGGCCAGAGCATGGGAGCCCGTGGAGGCAGTGGTGGGGCGTACAGGCTCTGGTTTACTAACGTTGGAGAGGGGCTGTCTCTCCACGGTCAGCAGGGCCCCGTGTCAACAGGTCGGCACATGGGAAACAAAGACGCCTTGTCCAATGGGACACTTGGCACGGCAGCCGAGGGAGCAGGAGGTGACCCGGTGCACTCCTGGGCTGTGGCTCTTCTCTCCGAGGGCTCATCAGATGCCCCAGAAATTCTAGATCTCCACTCAAGCACGGCTTCCTTGCAGAGCTAGATTAATGTTCTAGCATGTTCTGAGCTCTTTTGTGGGTTGTGGCTTGGATGGACCTTTTCCTGAAGGAGCAGGATTCAGGAAACCCAGAGAGAAGACAGGTCGGCAGCCTCCAGTTTCTGGTTCTCAGTGTCAGGGACACGGTCCTTTTTCCTTCTGATAGTATTAAGTAATTCAGAATGACAAGTTCTGATTGCTCTGCTGTGTTCCCGGCCATGTGCCCGGCCACCGGTGGGCCACACAGGTGAGCACAGTTCTTGCGCTGAGAACTCACAATCTAGTTGGAGGTGTGGGCCGGCAAGCCCCCATCGCAGTCTGTGTCGCAGTGCAGTCGTGGGGGGATGGAAGGTGGGTGTTGGAAAACTGGGGGTCCGTCTCCTGGAGGTGATGTCTGGTGCCGAGGGTGGAGCCCCGGGGCTCAGAGAGAATGCAGGGGGAGGCGGAAGGGACCGCACCGATGAAGATGACCTTCCCAACTTCCCTCGCAGCCAGGTACGGCCGCGTGAGTGGGTTCCCGCGAGTGACTGGTATGACTTCTCCTCACTCGCCTGGAAGGAAATGTTTGCCTTAGGCTTCCCTTCTTGGCCACTTGCCCTCAGGCTGGGCCCTGGACATGCCAGGGACCCGGCTACAGCTGTAGGCATGAAGACCTTATCTTAGGGGGAGGGCAGAGCAACAATGCAGAAGGCATCCGGGTCCCCGAGTGACTCTGTGGAGCAGAGACGCCGGGAGAGGGGAGTAACCAGTCCAATTCGCTTGGTTACGCTGACTTAGCCTGGACTTGACCTCCACCTTTCCTCCACCCATTTCCCAATTTATGACTTACATTTACTATATATCTATCACGTCGTACACGTACTATTCTGCCCAGCACTTAGCAGCACCTGACAGACTGGGTGCTTCCCTTCCTTGGCTTAGCGTGTCTTCCTTCACGGGAATGTAAGTTCTCGAAGGGCCCAGATGTTTTGTGTTCTGGGTTCACTCTCCCCTCCTCAGCGCCTTGTACAGCGTCCCGTTCACAGCTGGTGCTCGAGTAACACATCCTGGATGAAATACTGTTGGCCGCTGAAACTGAAATCGTAGTTTTTTTTCCTCCCAAAAGAGATTTAGTAAGTTTTGAAAAATAACTCGTCCACGGGCAGGGAGAGGCTGGGGGATGGAAGGGAAAAGTGAGGGAAAACAGCCCGGGGGCCGCGACGTTGGAGTGGGGCCGCTCCACGGTGGTCAGTGAGGGACCTGGGCACAAAGCCACTCCCCTCACGCTGGGGACACAGGCCTCAGGAGAAACCAAACCTGCTGACTCCTTGATCTGGAGCATCCAGCCTCCCAAACTGAGAAGATAGGCCGGTCTTGGGCACGCCCCCGTGAGGGCTCCATGGTTAGGGCTGGTTTAGCAGGCCAACGCGAGGTCCCTGAGGTCCCGTAGAAAACTCACCAACTAGGGTATCATGGCGGCCACCCCAATGTGTGTCTTCTCACGTTGCACGAATAGAAGCAAATCCTTCAGAATAACTTCTCAGGCCTGGCCTGCGCTGGTCAGAAACCACCTTTGCTGGGGAGCCTTTTCTAAGAGAGGTGTCGGCAGACGTACCAGGCTTCCTGGAGAAGTATTCCGTGAGGCTGCATGACCGCTGATTAGAAAGATCCCGCGTCTGGACCAGAGAAACCTGTGTGCTCCTTTCAATCCTGATAGTCTCTGTACAAACAGGTTGCGCTCTGGTTTAAGAACAGAGTTCAGTAGTACCTACGTACATAGATCTCTTACTACTGTAAAAACATGTGCACGGCCAAATATTTCTCAGCTTTGTTGATTTGATGGCTGGTAGAAACTGAGGAAAAACCAGAATAAGTATTCAAAGGGCAGAGGTCGGTTATAGGACCTCGGAAATGTGGAAGGGTGCCCAACTCAGATTCCAGACCCCCCAGAGTGCGAGCCTGTTAGCAGGAACGGAGCAGGAACGGACGTGTGCCCAAGTCTCAAGCCTACTGTGTGCAAAGCGGCGATCTCAATTTGACAAAACCTAAACAAAAAAATAAATACAAACGCAGAGCTGGACTTATCTCCCGAAAGTCAACGTTTCTGGAAAGAATTTGTTAAAATTACTCCCAGTGAAAGACGACACAGTGAAGTATGATTTCCCAACGGCCCCCAGTACGCGAGTACTGAGAAGTACTGACGAGTTTGAGAAACCCGTCAGATTCAGGGGACGGTTTGCGGGCCGTAGCAGAAACACGGTTTTCAGTGCACAAACGGCTGCGGGATAACGGGGTGCCCCTGGGTGCGAACTGCCGCCTGCGGCACCACCCCCTGGGCTCACCCCTCAACTAGAGGGAGGCCACCGTCTGCCGGGGCAGCGGGGGCAGCGGGCGGAGGAGAAAGGGGCGGGACGGTGGGCCACCCCTATGCGGGTGCCGGTTGTGCTCCAAGAGCCCCCGAGGCGCACCCTCCCCCCTGAGGACTGGGAACAAACACCGAGCCCCTGGGGTCGCGGCCCACCCCTCCAGAGGCCTCCCCTCTGGGGGTACCCAGCCTCCTCCAGCTGCACAGACCGCCCCGCCCCCCCGCGGGATAGCGGCCCCTGCGCGGGGGCGCAGATGCCGGGAGGGGCCTGCGCGGCTGCAAAGCGCGGGCCTCGGATGGGGGCCCCCGCGGGTCCCCAAGGGCAAACGCCGGGGTGCGCGGGAGGGGGTGAGTCTCAGCCGCTTCGGTGGCACGAGTCCCAAGGGAACACGCAGAGCCCCGGCGGGGACCGAGGGCGGCCGCGGGGCGGGCCCCTCCGCGGGGGTGGGAGGCCTCCCGGCGGCGCACGCGGGCACGGGCTCCGGGCCGCACTGGGTCCCGCTGCGCGCGGGGGGCCGCCCAGGCCGCGGGGCCGGCAGGTGCAGGCGCGCGGGCTTCCCATTGGTCGCGGCGCCGCGGCGGCCCCGCCCCCTCGCGCGCGGGCTCGGGCGGCCGGCCGCGTGCCCGTGCGCGCCCCCGCCCTTTGCGCGCCCCTGTCCCCGTGCGCGCCGCCGCGCTCGCGAGCGCAGGTGGCGGGCGCGCGGCCGGGCCGGCGTCCCCACCCCCCGCGCCCGAGCGCCCCGGGAGCCCGAGGGGGGGCGCGGGCGGGGGGCGGGCGCCGCCGAGGCTTCCGTCTGGCTCGCGCGGCGGCGGCGGCGGCAGAGGTCGCGCACAGATGCGGGTCGGAGCGGCGCGGGCAGGCGGCGGAGGCGGGAAGGAAGCGGCCGGAGGGGCCCCGCAGGTAAGCGCGGGAGCCCGCGGGCCAGGGAGGGGCCGTGGCGCCGGGACCCCCGCGACCCCGGGGCAGGACCCGGAGCGGGGCGGGGAGGGGGTCGCGGGGGGACCCGCCGCCGCGCCGCAAGGTGCCCGAGAGTGACACGCATAGGCCCGGGGAAAAGTGCGGGTCCAGCAGGAGACGCGGGGAGGCTGCGGACTTGGCGGCCGCGGTCCCCGCGCGACCCCGGCCCGGCCGCCCCTCCCCCGCCGGCCGCCCGCGCGCGCCCCGCGGCGCTGCCTCCGGTCACGCGCGCCGGGTGGGGGTGGGTGGGAGGTGATGCCGGTGGGGGTCGGGGCGGGGGCTCCCGCAGGGGAGGGGGCGGAGGAGGGGCCCCGGCACCGCCGCGTGCGCTCTGCTTGCAGGCGCCTGCGAGCCGGATGCGGCGCGCGGACGAAAGATGCATCATGGAATGAACCCGAGCCCGGGAGACGGATTCCTGGAGCAGCAGCAGCAGCAGCCGCCGCCCCCTCGCAGGCTGCTGGCCGCCGTCCTGTGGATCCAGCTGGCGCTGTGCTTCGGCCCCGCGCAGCTCACGGGCGGTGAGTGACCGCAGGGCCCGCGCCGCGGGGGAGGGCGCCGGCCGGAGACCCCCCTCCGCCGGGACCCCCGGAGGTTCCCCGTGCCTGCGCGCGGCGCGCCCGGGGCGCACACACAGCCGCACGGTGCCGGGAGCTGCCCAGCGGCCCGCAGCCCCGCTCCTCCGAAGGGGGCACGGCCCATCACCCTCACTCGGGCCTCGGGCGAGCCAGAGAGGGGGTGAGCGCGCGTTGTGGGCCTGTGCCCGGAGTCGGCCCAGCGGACAGGGGCCAGGTGTCAGCTGTCAGACAGAGGCAGGGCCAGTTGCCAAACCCCCAGCCCCCTTGTGAGCGTGAGAGGTCCGAGGACCTGGCCAGGCTGGGGGAGGGACGGGTCTGTCGGGAAGTTAACTTTCTCTTGCCCCGGGAGGTGGTGAGTTCCTGCACGACTGCATGAGTGTATGGGGGCAGGAGGTGCAGAGGGTCCCCTCGGGGGTGCTTTGGAGGACGGCTTTGCTTCTCCATGTCTGATTTACAGGGGGATACAGTCAGGTGCGTGCATGGGAGTGGGAGCTGGCTTAAATAAAATTGATAGCCTTGTCC
>JAQQSY010006007.1:0-11305 GCA_028646535.1 Procyon lotor | reverse complement strand
AACTGTGGCTCTGGTTTTGCTCATCTTAACACAGCGATGATAGAAATAGCAACCATATCAGTGGGATCTATGATAGGACTTACTCTCCACTAAAAGTAACGTCAGCGCATGGTTTATTTTACTTCTATCATCTGCTCTTTTATCTCTGAAAGGTCATTTGTACTTGTCACCTGATACGCATATAATTTTTTGTTAATAGAATTCAGCATTTTATGTGGACTGTGAGTCCCTGGTTCGGGCCCTTCAAGAGCTGCCTCTCTCACTCCGACTCAATGTTGCCGCCGAACTGGTCCAGGTAAAAACCCCGACAGCACCTGCCCGCTGGTGTGGGTTAGAGCAGGTGAAGAAAGAGTGAAAAATGTCCCTGTGCAGGACGGCTCACAACCAGCTTTTCCTTCCCTAAAGCTAAGGTTTTTTTTTTTTTTTTTTGCTTTGTTTTTTTTAAAGGTTTTTTTATTGATTTGACAGAGAGAAACACAGTGAGAGAGGGAACACAAGCAGAGGGAATGGTAGCAGGAGAAGCAGGCTTCCTGCTGAGCAGGGAGCCCAATGCGGGGCTCAATCCCAGGACCCTGGGATCATGACCTGAGCCACCCAGGCGCCCCTAAAGCTAAGGGTCTTGTGTCAGGGTAGCAGCTTCAAAGTTTTAAGGGGGAAATGAAATAATTTTTAGTCTTTTTTTTTTTTTACATTTTACATGTGAAACATTTTGAAGAGTCAAATGTAACGGAATTGGATGAAATGAAGTATAAAGTCTGGCTGGTTTTTTGCTCAAAAATTGATGTGCCAGGCTCTTTGTTAGCAGAGAGACAGGGTTCTTGATCTCACAGAGCTCAATCCATTGGGAAATAGGAGTATCGATCAAGTGATCCATTCGTGGTTAAGTCACATGAAGGAGGAGGGTATTGTGCTGTGAGAACCTACAATAATGAACCTGATCTAGTCTGGTGTGACTAGGAAAGGCGTTCCTGGAGGAGTGTCAGATGAGCCGAGATCCACAGTATAAAAACACGCAAGGGAGAATTTAGAGAAGAGTGACCCAATCAGCTCTGCCTTAGCACTGTGGCTGCCGCTGCTACCCAGGACCATTCTGGGGGCAGCATGGAGGGGACTGTGTGGGTTGGCATGTACACGCCAGAGGAGAGCGGCTCAGGCCGAGCAAAGCAGGAGGCTGCTGCAGCGGGCCAGGGGGATGGCATGGGGAGGACTGAGGCGACGAGGTGGGGATGGTAGAGAATTGGACTTGACCAAGCCGTACCTCAAAAGGAAAATTAGCAGGGCTTGGGGAATGCTGGAAATGGAGAGCAAGCGAGCGAGCAAAGAATTGTTCTCGGCCTTGCAGCTTGTGCAACTCTGCGTTGGGGGGTGGGGGCAGGTAGTATTAGGAGAGGTTTGGACGTGATAGGTCTGTGCCTCGGAGATATCAAAGTGGAAATAGGAGTTGGGTATAGACATCTACAGTTGAGAAGGAAGGGCTAGAAACATAAATGTAGGCGACACCAGTGTAAGATAGCAACTGCTGAGTGAGCAGAGGGGGGAAGGCCCAACAGACCGTAGGACAGGCACCTCACAGTGTAGCTGTGGCTCAATTGCATTTTTAAGAGAGAGAAACCCTGAGCAGTACTAACTGTAAAGAGAATCCCAGCAGCTGAAGGTGTTGGTAGTCTTAAGCAGCCACATGAATTGATTACCCCCCCCCCCCCCCAGCTCTGGTTTCTGTGGCCCTTTCTGGCTCCCGGTTTAGGGCAGCAAGCAGAAATCGGGGCCGGGGGGCGGTTCAGGGCAGGGCAGCGAAGTAAAGAGGAGGGCCTTTGCCTCTGACGGAGTCACCACAGGGCTCCAGGCATGTTTGGGGTTTTCTTAGTGATCGGGAGAGCGCTGCTGTCCCTGCGGGGCGGCCGGAGACATTCCAGGGCCAGACATGTGTGGCTGGGGCCCCAGGGAGACAAGGAAGTGCTGTGAGCACTGGAACGCGAGGATGTTGTGTCAGGCCTGAAATTAAATTAGTTTCAGTGGCTTTGAAAACCTGGCTAGTTTTATACCTCCTTCTCCCTCCCCCGAGTCACTACTTCCTTAAAACCACTATTCCAACTTCTAATAGTAAAGAATAATTTTGCCTGTTTTTGGACTTTTTACACATGTAATCAAACAGTATGGTTTAGTTTGTGTCTGGCATTTTTCAGTCAGATGTTACTAAGAGTCATTCTAGATGAATCTGTCCCTTCACCTTTAAGTACAGAGAACAGATCTGATTGGCTAATTACTTCTGGGTGCCTTTTACAGATGTTTGTCCCCCCCACATGTACACATGCTGTCGTTCAGACAGACCTGGGGCGCTGCCAGCTCTCAGGGCGGTTACAGAAAGACGTGCCCCTGTGATGTCAACTCTGCCATCGCACAGAGAGGCAGGGGTGGGCACGGCCTGAACTGGGGGACCTTTCGTGACCTTCCCCCCAGTTTGGCTTCCTTCGTCCTTGTTTCTGTGTAAGCAAACAGGGCAGGACTCTGATTTTTACGTGTATTATGACGTTTCTCTTTCAGACCACCCTTCCTTTAGAGCTTCCTCAGCTGAAACCAAAGAGAAATGATGAAGGCAAGGGACTGGGGATGCAGTTAAAGGGGCCCTTGGGGCCCGGAGGAAAGGGCTCGATCTCGGAGCTGAAATCTGCCGCTGCCGGCTGCCCCATGTACCTGGGTAAAGACGGCCCCGGCCCGGCTCCCTCCACGGGTCCTCAGAGACCCACTGCCCCCCTGCAGGCGGCAGCGGACCACCTGGAGGAAGAATTAGATCTGCTGCTCAGTTTAGATGCACCTGTAAGGGAGGGAGAGAACATCGTGGGAGACCAGACCTCTCAGGCCCGAGAATCTGAGGAAGATGGGGAGGTGGCCCAAGAAGAACAAGGTAGGGCTTTCATTTTATTCCCTATCTTCTCACTTTTTGTGCCCACAGCCCCCCGCCCCCGGGCATCACGTCTCTACCCCTCTCCAGCAGCGGCTGCCATCGATCTGGTGGTGTCCGCTGACATCTGCTTCTGTGCTCACATCGCCGCTCCCCCCTGAGCTGACCTTTCCGACAACAGTCCTCCCACTCGCTACAGCAGGCTCGCGGGGTGCTCCCTGCCCGCCTGCAGTGCTAAACCCGGGGCGGCAGGTGCACCTGGTGCTGGACAAAGGCCTGCAGATCCCCGTCGCCCTCGGCTGTACTGTGGCAGACCTTTTTTTTAATCGACTGTCTGAGCAGGACTGTTAACCAGCTCTCCAGCCTTGATATTTCTATCCTATTTTTGTACAAAAGAGGAATTCGTCCTTCGTGCGTGCCCTGAGAGACCAGGGCACAGCTGCTACAGAGAGGCCGAGGGCCCCATCCACGCACTTCCTTTGAGAACCCGTACAGACTTTCCAGGAGTGCCACACAGTAAAAAAACCGAGCTGTTGGGCTTTTTAGAAAACTTAAGCGAACTGGGACATTCAACTTCAAAATAAACAGAGGAGCCAATCTCTACCCCATTTAATAATTTGTTTAGCTATTGCTGTATCCTCTCGGGGAGTAGGAGCCCTAATGGAATGTTTCCCCTTATTGTAAGCACAGTAGTAATCAGAGCTGAATTCTGTCATGGAACAAACCCTTAGGAAGCCTTAACCCTCAGTTTTTGGGACTACCGTGAAGTCGCTAACACTATTTTTATTTCCCCAGGTCCTGCAGAGCTATCTGTGATGGGAGAAAAGAACGTGGAATCCGAGCAGCGAAGTACATCAAAAACTGTTACTGAGGAGGAGCTTGAAGACTGGTTGGACAGCATGATTTCCTAACCTGAAAGGAAAAGGAAAACGAAAAAAAAAAATGGGAAAAAAAAAAAAGTGCCTGACGCAAATTTCGGTTGCCTTGTCGGTAAGGGCGGGCCCCCGGCTGTCCTTCCAGAACAGCTGCTGGCCGAGCACGCCCCGCGCCGGTGTGCCCCATCGCACCGGCCGCAGGGAACGCCTCCCTTTCTGTTCCACGGCACCGAGACTGTCCAGCTAAGAGGCTCGCTGCATCTGTTCTCTGGCTTAGCAATCTCAGAGTCCCTGAGGCCAGGGGATGTTACGGCTCTTGTTTCCAGCCTCCTTCCTTTCAGTGTTTACAGCGGAGCAGGTGCTGCTGCTAGAACAGCAAAAGGCATGCATTGGGCCAAAATAAATGAACGCTGCTGTATGGCATTCCTTCCTTTCTTGCGGGGAGAGGGGGTTTGGGCCCCTTGTCCCGCGCCCCTTTTTGCAGTAATCACAGGACGGCCGTAGACTCATCCCCAAGAGGTACATCACCAGAGGCTGACAGCACGGATTGGTGTGTGGTACTTTATTGCAGTGGGCACTTCCTCTGACGTAAGGAGATTCACCTAAACACAGCAGGTCCACTACTTACAAGGGAGCCATAAAGCAGTACTCAATTTGGCATAAGAATGACATTTTTCTGAATTTTCAGTACAGTACTTCTAATAACAGCAGTTGACAAGCTGTTACTGAAAAAAAAAAAAATGATAGGAATAACCTTCAAGTGCAGTTTCATAAAGACAGAAGATCAACACAACTCATTAATGGAACTGTCTGTCTGAAACAAACATAAAAAAATTTGCATAGCTATATCTAAAGAGATTTTAAGGCACTTAATCGATATTTCAGTGTCGACAAAGTGTTGGTTTTTTTTTTTCTATTTCTTTAACTGCTTAAAGCTTTTCAAGCTGATTCTGAATACATTCACTAGCAAGTACCATGGGAGAAATTTGCAGTTAAAATATTTTTTTTGTAGTTCAGACCATGAGTCACTAGTGGATACTGTCATGTGACATTCAAGTGTGTAAAATTTCAGATACTGTTCATTGAATACTTCGTGCTTCTAGTCCTTTCCTCAATGACACCATTTTCCATTACAACTGAAAAGCTTGAAGGTATTCTCAACTATAGTTTCCTTGATTCTTTGCCATCTTTTAACCTTTTGATAGGTTGTCTCCCCCAGGACTATGTCCATTAGGCACAAAAAGCCAAATCAATTCCAAAATATCACATACTTGTAACAAAACACTTTCTCGTAAGGGAGGCATTTAGAATATGTCACATTTCAAATATTTTGCAGAACTGTAAAAAGGATTTATTTCACTGGAAGTAGACCGTCTAGAATTGTGGAGTTTCTTTCATTCTGATTTACCCAAGCTGATCTTCATATTGTTTCCGAAAGCAGTCACCAGCCGGGAAGAAATCCCAACACCTTTCCTGGTACATCTTCCAGACGTAAGATTCCTGAAATAAAGGGAACCAAGGGTACTTCTTTTTGAACCACAGTAAGCTAAAACCCAGGTGGTGGTTACTCAGTAGGTCTCCCTTGGAGAATGGTGATGGGGCCCAAGCTAGTTTAACAAAAAGTCATTCCCCACCCCGCTAAAACTCAAAACACTGAACACGATGCAATGATTGCAGGTAAAAATGCTTAAAGGTCTAGCAAGAGGCTGATTCTATGCCATTTGTAATTGGTAGAATGCAGAAGGGATTGGGGGCGGAGGGCGCGGCCGATGCCTGGAGCACTGAAGGGAGAGGAACCAGTCGCCTCTCAAGGGTCTGAGCTGGGAAGTTTTCCTACCAATCTGATGATGTTCATTGAATATTAGATAACGTACCTCTTCTTTACATTTGTTTCTCATACTTAGTCACTGAATCCCTTTTGACACCTACTTTCACTCACACTAGCCCCCCCCCCCACATTCCCTGGGTCACCCACACATGAGGTGGTTCTGTCTCACCATTTTGCTCTGTTAGAGCCGCCCACTCGGCTCCTGTCTTTTTGTCTGTAACGTTCTCCCCACCTCCAGCTACTCTACTCTGCGGCAGTAACCACAAGGGTTTAGGAAATGTCAGTGTTGGTTGGGAAGGATAATCAGAGTCTTGAGGAAGAGACTGGAGTTGCCTGAGGATATTGGCTTCTTAGGTCACCAAGAGATGGTGGGATTATGCAGAGGAAGAATGTACACTGGACACTAATGAAGTCATCTGCCTACTTCAGACATCCTGTGTGCTCTTGAGTCTCAAGACTTCTAAAAGGGGTACGATTCTTTTTTTTTAAGATTTTTATTTATTTATATGACAGAGGGAGAGCGATCACAAGTAGGCAGAGAGCCCGATGCAGGGCTCGATCCCAGGACCCTGAGATTGTGACCTGAGCTGAAGGCAGGGGCTTTAACCCACTGAGCCACTCAGGCGCCCCAAGGGGTATAATTCTTAAGAGATTTTATTTCTCACCTGACCCGTGTGTTCTGTTTCATCTTTATTAATCAGGTACATCAGGAAGAACCTGGAACAAGAGGAAAAAGGTATAAGAAAAAGACAATATTACTTTGCTTAGTCTTTTCTGTGAGGAGGAATTTTGGCTACCTATTGAAAAAATCCTAAATAGGGGCACCTGGGTGGCTCAGTCAGTTGAATGTCTGACTTGGTTCGGGCTCAAGTCATGATCTCAGGGACTGGGATCAAGCCTCATGTGGGGCTCCACACTGGGCCCGGAGCCAGTTTAACACTCTGTCCCCCCGTGTGCTCTTACTCTCTAAAAAAAAAAAAAAAAATAGAAATCCTAAACAATGAAATGGTAACCAAAACTCTTACCGTATGATTTTTAATGGGTGAATGGAGAACTGAAATTGTGTGTGTCTCAAGGATAGGTCATGGAAAAGGTAGAACGCATGTGACCTCATTAAGTTGTTCTCTTTCAGAGAGTTCTGTATTGGGGACATCTTGAGAAATGCCCGTGTAGTTACACTTATTCCAAGCATGATGGGGCTAGGGTTTGAGTCTGGTCATGCGGTATACCCAAGTATCCATGGAAGCTGGGGCCGACCTTTGAGCTCACACTGCATGATCTCAGAGACCGCTTCCAAAGGGGCCAGTCTTGTGCCCTCAAAAGTAGGATTGTGAGACTGGGGATGGGGAGAGCCTGAGCCTCGGATTTCAAATTCTTTCAGGGTCTCCTTAGGTGTATAGCTTCAGCAGTGATAAAAAGATTTATTTCCTTCCTCCCTTTTCTTTCATCAGACTAAGACGCTGACAAGGCTAATAGCTTTATCATGTTTGAGACTCGGGCATGAAAGACATTATTCCCTGGCACATTTATCTGACAAAGCACCATTTTTAGGGGGAGCGTCAAATATGAACAAGAAGGGTGCTCTCTCCTCTAGCGGGCTGCTAGCGGCGCACAGAGCCAGAAGGGAGATAGCATCACAATACCCTTTCACAGTTCTCCACTCACGGGGTCCTGACACAGGGCCAGGTGCTCACCTTTTCCAGAAGGACATCCGTTCTGATCACCTCCATTAAGATGAAAACTCTTAATGAGAATTAACTGAATACTCATGAGGAAGGGTATAGTAAAGATTTGTAAATTTTTTTTGGTCTTCGCTACTACTTTTTGACAATAATACCTTTCCCAAAGGGTAGGCCTGTTGCATCCTAAAGATTAATTTTTCATAATAAAATGTAGAACCAGAAGGGAAGACATAGGCCAGGGAGCAGCTTTTTCCCTTTTCTTGATCACTTATAGAGACCACAGCTTACCTGCCAATTCAGTTTCTCCAACTTACAAGCTTCATAGGGTACATAGGGGGCTCGGAATAACTTGTTCCTGAGTGACAGCTTGACCTCAGTACAAGTGAAATACTTATTATTAGCACCTTCTGGGCCCCAAGCACTTCTCTCTCAAGTGCTAGGAGAGGGTAGTATGAAACACCCGCGGCCACAACTATCCCGCTGTCCTGGCACAGGGAGCCCTGCAAAGTGACCACAGAACCCAGCAATATGCAGCTCACGGACCCCCTCGATAGGAGCAAGTGTGGTGTGGTGGGGGGAAGGCCTGACTGGGATGGGCTCGAAGGAGAATGGGAGAGACCAAGATGGTAAGCACAGACCCTGGAGGGGAAGGGAAGCGGCAGGGCAAGAGCCGGAAGCAGAAATGGGGCGGCTTTGTTTAGGATTAAAAAAAACACAACACTTGCACGGTGATAGGAAAAATCTGGTAGAGGAAGAGAAATTGTTGTAGTTACAGGGATGTGAAGAAGGCATGGGGTCTCATCACAGACAGGTGCACGGGCTGACCTTTGTGAGGCACCAGGAAAGCCCATAGTACACGTTTGTCAAAACCCGGAAGGGCAGAGAATATGGACAAAGAAGCAAGCTCACTGGGACTCCTTGAGATTTGTTCCTAACGGCCTCTACTTGTTCAGAGAAATAGGGCAGAAGTGGCCTGCCCGGGTGGGGGGGGATCCATATGCCATAGCTGTTTATTTTACTCTATTGCTCCTTCCCGAGCCACTGTCACCTCTGTGGACCGTGGATACTCACAAATAGTTGGCTAAGTTGTGCTCCTGTAAGGTATGGGTTTCAAATCCATGAGGAATCGTGTCGAAATAGTCATTGCCAATCCCACAGATGAAACATTTAGTCTAAGACGAATGAGAGAAGCAGTAAAGGGTTAGTACACACGACAGTACAGGCAAGGGGGAAAGGGCTGATGATCAAATCGCAGTCTGATCTCTTTCAAGAGACTGCGAAAAATCTCTCTCTAATGCTTTTGGCTCTCAGTCCTCTCCTTCAGTGTCATATCCTCAGCTCCTAGCTAGCCGGGCAGGGGGGGCACGCAGAGCAGCGCCCAGAGCTGGCTGACAGGCACAGCAAGCAAACTGTACCGGTCATTTGCCCAAGACTGGCCCTATGGACTAGCAGGCCCAATTATTTTTTTAAAAACCCATTTGCCGTCAGATCCAGAAATAAAGCTGGAGCCAGTGAAATGTTACCTCCATATCTTCTCGCACTTGTTCCTGCTGGTCTCTGAGCTCTCCAAAAGCATCAATAATAAGACCTGGTATTTTAAATACAAGGACAGATAAAGGGTTTAAAGTAAGCTGTTTGCGGGTTCAGTGGTAGAGGCTACATTGTTTTGTAAAAAAAAAAAAAAATATCCTGCTAACCTAGGAAAGCAAAATCAGAAAAAAAATCATTATTTTCAAATGCTACATCCTGGCCCACCATTTCTCATCCTTCGTCTTACACCACCTTTCTGCAGTGCACAATGCCAGCTGCTTACTTCTTGACCCACTTGGCTCCCCCCAATCCCTCCTTGTTCTGGTGCGGTGCTCGGCCACTGTTGTCGGTCTTCCCGGTGGACTCCTCCTCTGCTCCAGCTCCTCAGGCGTTGATGGAGATCGGTATTCTCCTTCAGTTTGTTTCTCCTCCTGGAAAGCCTCCTCTACACTCAGATTTTGAGTACCACCCCCCAGCACTGATGGAGCCCATTTGTACTGTTGCATTTATGTTTACTTATCATATTTAGTTTTTCTCTCCCATTCCATTCCTGACTTGTCTCTTAAAAGACCTGCTTCTTAGCCCTCAACACCTGCATGTTTGTAGGTCCCTCAACTTGGCATGACTCAAACTAAACTCATCACCATCTTTCTCAAATTCCTGACAAGCTAGTATATCAGCGCCCCTCCCCCACAGAAGCAAAACATGTCACTCTGTCATGGCTCCTCTCTCTGCTCCTTCGGCACCACAGTGACTGGGAGGACAGGCTGTGGAACAAGACCAGCCCCAGGAGATCCCCA
This sequence comes from Procyon lotor, assembly GCA_028646535.1. Classification (NCBI taxonomy): domain Eukaryota; kingdom Metazoa; phylum Chordata; class Mammalia; order Carnivora; family Procyonidae; genus Procyon; species Procyon lotor. Next base: position 1,691 of record JAQQSY010006007.1, on the reverse strand, counting down.
GGTCACAGTGGGGGATGAAAGGAGGTGAGGGGTGGTCCTCCATTCCGATTCTCAGGTTTCTTGCGTCTGGGTATGACTCTGGCTTTGTCTAGCCAGGTGTGTGCATCACAGATGCTCAATAAATTTTTCTTGAATTAACTAGTGAATGAATGTATAGCCCTCTCTATATAATGTCACAGAGAAAGATAAAGACCTAGGGATAAGGCCCACTCATACTTAGCATAACTGGCCCCGGTACCTTGAATGATGGCCAGCAAGATGACGATGACGAAGAAGAAGAAGGTAATGTCGAAGACAATGCGGTACATCTCATAAGGGTCACCAGCAGGGTCTTCAATTTCGTCGCCAATGCCCCCTCCAGCTCTTACTCCCACGTACATGTGGAACAGGTAACACTAGAAAAGTAATGGCAGTTTCGGTCAAAATCAGAGAGTTTTGTTCTGAGCTGGACGGTTATGAGCGCTCTCACACAGCCGGCTTCCAGGGCTCCCTGGTCGTGTCCCTCCTCGCCCGCTGCTCGGCGTGGGGTCTTGGGAGGTGCCAAGATGTGTTACATTTGGTCTTTGCTCGTAAAAAAAAAAAAAAAGGTTTGAACTACTGGACACGTGTGAGAGAATTCATGTAGGGCGTGTATAATTTAAACCAACCCTGGGCCCTGCTGTACATTCGCAGGCAGTAGTGTGCCTTCGTTTAAAGGGCCCCCTCCGGAAAAGGCCTTCCCTACCTCTGCATCCCCTACCGGGGAGGGCAGGGATTCCGGCCGTATCTGCGAGAAGACTGTCTCCTCCTGGGCTGCCTGTGTGAGCCAGTGCGGGCCTCCGGGCGCTGGCTCCCAGAGCAGGGGGCCGCCCTCCGTCCGTCCTCCTTGGACGGGTGAGGTGCAAAGGGAAAGGCAGTGACCCTGGAGAGCCAGGGGCAGCGTGGAGATGCACGCTGGTCACACTGGTCCTCTCCCTCTGCCAGCTCACCCGGAGCTCTGCCCTTCTTGCCCCCGAGGGAGCGGCTGGCCGGACGGCAACAGCTCCTCCCCTCCCCGCCAGCCTGCTGCCCTGCCGTTTTTTCAGATAGTGGTTTTTCTGAAAGAACCCCCTCAGGCCTGTTGAAATAAACTGAGCACCAGTTTCCCAGGAATAGACCCTCTCCCCTCCCCCCAGATCTCAGAGACAACCAAAGTTTGATTTCCAGGAAATGTAGATGCAGGTCCATTTATGTTCAGATACAGGTAACTGGCATCTTTGACACAAGCGCAGATGGACGAGAACAATCTATCCCCCCTCCCCCCGCCACACACACACCACCCTGCAGTGTGCTCTTTCCACCTGGACTTAGACCAGTGCACCTGCAACCCATCTCCTTCCCTCTGTCTGTCAGGGACACTTCTCCCTTGGGGAGAAGACCTGTATTCCACTCTAATCTCTGTTGGCGGGGGCTCTCACCGTCATCATGTCGTCACACTTCATATCGGGCTCATCGTCATCTTCGCTTTTGTTGTAGAACTTGCGGAAGAAGTTGAAGGCCACCACGGTGTAGAGGTAAACCACCACGGCCAGGAGACCGACAGTCAGAACCAACTGGGGGCGGGAGGGAGACAGGAGAGAGGAGGTGGGTCTTCTCCACCCTCGCAGCTTCTCAGGAGCCTCCAAGGCAACAAGAAAGGTGAGGTGGAAAGGGGACAGAGGAGCGAGTGGCAG
>JAQQSY010006006.1:0-11306 GCA_028646535.1 Procyon lotor | reverse complement strand
GTGCGGGATGGGGGTGCACCTGCGCCATTGCCCCTCCCACATTTTCCTTCCGCTCCCCAGTGTCTGGCCTGGCTTCCCGGAGGCCATGTTGGTCCCAAGCAAGACACCATTTGTAGCTCTTGTCACGTTCTTTCATCCTTCCCTCCCATTAGCAAATATGTTGTGCTCTGCCTCTTCTATGGAAGGTTAATATAAAAATGAAGTGAGGTTTCCTCCTGGTTGGATAAAAGCTTTTTACACACACACACACACACACACACACACACACACACACACACGCAGAGTCTTAACTGACGTGCTGCCCAAAGTTGTCCAAACCACCTGAACTAGTATAAGTCCATGTGCACCTACACTGACCTCACCAACTCAATCTTGTGCAATGGGCAGGGTCTTTCCCGTGGTCATGGGTGGTCTCCTATTTCTCTTCCTTTCCAGATTTTCTTGGCATTGTCCAACCATCCGGAGGTTTTCATCAGACCCAGCATCTCCTGAGAATGTCCTACCATCCTGAGTTTGGGGCGAGAAGGGCCTCGCTGACCTCAGCCACCCACCAAGAGCGGCGGTACTCACAGAGCCCTCCAAGAGAAATTTGGATGTGTCACCCTGAAACCTCATTCCCAGTGATTGAAATGAGCTCCGTGCCCATGTGGGAAATGTGTGGCTGTCGATCTTTCTGAATACATTTCACGACATTGATTTTAAATACCCCACCATTGTTTTCCTTTGGATTGTATGATTATCACGCTCATTTAGAGGCCCCAGAACTCACATTGTAAAAATCAACTGACTGTTTCTGACTTGCTGATTTTCCATGAAAAACAGGGAAAACTCCAATGTGTGAGAGAGAAAATATTTGGATGGGATGTGAGCTAAAACGTACCACTTCAGTGGGCTGTGAAAAGTCTTCACTTATGTGTGTTTAGAGTCCAATTCTCCCCCTAACTTAGGCTCAATACCCACTGCTGATGTTACATCCCAAGCAAATCCAATTCCACGACTTTTTAAGGAAGGTGTGTCGGTGTGTTTTGAACAAATAGGATCCAAACGCACTTTGCAGCATCCTGTCCAAAAGGGCTACCACCTTGAGGAAACGCTGAACGGTTCAGGGGAAAAAAAAAAGGGGGGGTCCTTTAACTTTTCATGATTAATTTATTTAGACCTCTCTCTCTCTCTTTGAAAATCTCCTCCATAAAATTTGGTCTCATCAGGCTCAGTGAATGTTGTGGATTAGCCTGGCCCCAAAGAGGCCCACACTGAAAATAACAACCCAGCCAGTTAATAAGGCCCCGTGTTCCCACTTTTGTGTTCCTGCTTTATGTGCATGTAACTCACTTTAAAGACAATAGATCCTCCTAACGCAGGGCGAGAGGCCTGGAGGAGCTGCTCTGTATTAAGCCGCAAAACACTGGACACAGGTCCGGGTCTGTGTCCCTTCCAGAATATTCTGCAGGGGGGGGAGGGGGCATGGACTCCTCGAGAGGCATGCCTGAATTTGGGTGTCTGAAATCGAATTCCATTCTTCCCGAGGATTTGGTCAGAAAAATCCCGAGGGGGAGGGTGAAAGGAAACCCAGCAGCAGGGAGACGAGGAGGTGAGGCTCGGAAACGCAGCCCAGCCGAGCGCACGGCGTCTCCAGTCTCCCAAACTTCCGGTCTCATTTCCCTTCCCGTTTTAGCCACGGTCTCGGTGCTCGGGGCCTCGGACCAGAAGCAGCAGCTCGAAGATGCAGATGTGCTGGGTGTCTAAGGCCACGAAGTTGGCAAACTGGCGGCTCGGCAGCGGCAGGGAGTAGGCGATTCTCCCCAGGAGCCCACATGGCACCGCGTCCCTTATGTACTGCTTGCTCTCCAAATTTCCTTTACACTTTGTTTACTATATATTCCAATAGTGTAATATTAAACAAAAACAGTGTGTCCTACGCCAGGATGATTGATTACCGCACCGTCACAAGGTCACCTCCTAGGGACAGGCTGGGTGCAGGAGGGGCTGTCTGACTCGTACAGTTAACACTATATCCGCATTGTATGAATGTCACCAGCAATCCAGTGATTTATTGCTTGGAAGGCTCTGTTCAATTTTTTCTGCCTGACCAAATTGCACATTTTCTAGAAAAAGAAGCAAAAATATTTCAGCACACGGATTACCTCACTCCCCATTTTCCCCACTAGGATCCGTGCACATTTGCTGCGATCTTGATGATCAAAACCTCTTCTTCTCCCGCTCCTTTTCCCCTTCTGCAAGATATTTGGGCAAAAAAAAAAAAAAAAAAAGATTATCCCACTAATGAAAAGGTACAGGAGGAGATTAAGGGATTTTTAATCAGATTTTGGTAACATCTGTGGGCCAGGAGTAAGGGCAGCTGTATGCTCTGTTTCTTAATTTTAGCTAGATTTACCTTGGATATAAAATTGTTAGCCTCGGGGAAAATTGAGCAGGGGTTGGGAGGGGGACAGTCTTCGAGAAGACTACATGACCAAAACTGTTTCAAAACGCGGTGAATAAACCTCTTTTGCTCCGGCATCGTTTTTCCTTCTTTTCCTGGGAAAGATGTGCAGTGAAACTAAGGAAGCATTTGTGTCAGAGACCATTCAGCTGAATTGAACAGAGATATCTCTGTGCACGGGGCGGTGGGGGGGGGGGAACGCTAGGATCTGCCGAGCCGCCCCCCTCACAGTTTATTCTGGGTTTCTCAGGGTTATTTCTCCCTCTCGGTCACCCCCTAATAAAACTTGCCCAAGCCTTCAGGGTTCAGATCGTGCTCTATGTAAATAGAGATGAAACAGAAAGAATATATAGTCTAGTATGGTCACCGGTATATTTTTAAATTTATTTGCTTTTTTACTGTTGATCGTTTATCTGACCTTTCTGTGGAAGCTGCAAGGGCTTTGAGACCCTTTGCTTGGTGATGCATAGGAGAAGGCTCTCTGTTGTGTGTGGTGGTCGTGAGGCATTTATTTGTGGTTTTCACCACCAGCACTGGATATTCTGGATATTCTAGGTTAGGAAAATAGATCAGACAAGACATAAGCATATCCTGAGACTTTTCCCAAATTGGACAAACCGCACAGATGTCTCCGTGAGGGTGTTTCATTCGTGTGCCGGTTCTTAGCCCTACTTAGTTTTATACAGTTGGGGGGGCATGTGTGAGAGGCAGAAAAATAGGAAAATGTGGAAGAGAGTAAATTTTTCAGGGGTAAAGGAAAATTCTCACCAGAAACACCTTTTTAAAAGTCCTGAATTGAGGGGTGTCTGGGTGGCTCAGTCTGTTGAGGGTCTAACTCTTGATTTCAGCTCAGGTCATGATCCCAGAGTTGTGGGATTGAGCCCCACTGAGGCTCTACACTCAGCAGGGAGCCTGCCTGATGATTCTCCCCCTGCCTCTGCCTCTACCCCACCGTCCGGAAAAAAAAAAAAAAAAAAGCCTAAAGTGAGTCAGGTTTTAATATAAATATAAGACTCTAGAGTATCACCGTCATTCATTGGTTCTTATTGGCCAACAAGTTTTTAAAAATCACAACATAACTAATCGAGGACAGTTTCACGAAATATTCCCCAGCCAATGAATACTGACGTGTTAAAATTAATATTTTGTCATCTTTCACAGGTCTTTCCTCTCTCTGGGCAGGAGCTCTTGTTGGTCAGGGTGACGATTCTGGGTAAGAAGATCCCACAGTTGCCTGGACCTACAAACTGCCCGAAAGGTTCTGACAGAAAAATGGTCTAAAAGTCATGTGGGGACTGACCTTCTAGCAGTGTATTTGTGCAGAAGACAGACCTTAGTCTCTTGATAACGTTCAGAAAATTTTTACTAGATCCACACTTTATCAGTAGGTCGAGTTTTTTCTTTTTTTTCTTTCTTTTTTCCCCACATAAAGACTCCTTAAAGGACAGAACCGATTGCCACTGGAAAAGCACCCTAATCCAAGGTGTGCATGGCACATTCTTGAAAACACGGGACACCACGTTGGTGTGTATTCAGAAGACAGCACACTCTCCTCATTTCCCTTCCTGGGACGGAAGTCTGTAGCCATTCCTTCAAGGAGACTGAATCCACCCAAAAGATGCGAAGAGCGGGGAAAAAAAGAAAGAAAGAAAAAAAAAAGGTTGGAAGAAGACAGTTTTCAAACAGGAAACGTTCAGTTGTAAAAATAATAAAATACATAAAATAAAATAAATAAAATAAAAAGAAACATATTAGAAAAAGCTCAAACCTGAAAGGGACAAGTTTACATGAAGTTTTTGAGACCATTGACCCAACTCAATTGTGAAATTGAGCATCTATTCAAGATAGTTCCTGTGAAATCACAATTTGTACTGGGCTTTTCACTGGATGGGAGGAAATCACGGCAGCGCGTCTTCCTGTGACTTTCACGCCCAAATGTCAAGAACCGTCCTCATGGGCTGGGGCGGGTCGTCTCCACGACCCATTACCTCCGGGGACTTATCCTCACCTCCTGTGCGCGTTGACACTTTACTCTGACACTTTAGATTCAAACTGTACAAAGAGGTGTCCCTTCATGCATTCTTACTGTTTGAAAACACACCAAAGAAAACTTTCATCCTTGAGGCAGTACCATAAGCCCCATATATCCTTGAGATTTATCATTTCAAAATGAAACTTTAAAAAAAACCTGTAGGAACTGTCTGCTATATATTGATACTCATTTTTTTCCCCCTGAGTGGTAAAGCCCAATAAGAAAAAAAAGTCTTTCCAAAAGGATACATGGATTCGTCACCAAACATCTCAAAGAGGCAGAAGGCAAGTCTAGAAGGAGCTTCCCTGCAGCCAAGAAGGAATGCGCCAGACCTGACCTCTTTTTTTCTCTCTTTCTTTTCCCTGTCACTTGGTAGATGATAACTGCTTTTGTTCCTCTACTTGTTGGTAAAAGAGAAAGTCACAGAACCACCCCCCCCAGTGGAGCCCTCCACCATTCTCCCTCCATCTACCTGGTCATTGCACAATGTACTGTATTCTCTTTCTATGGAGATGGAAAATGCAGCTTTCTCATTTGTTCTTACTTCCCTTTGAGCTCACAGGCCGGCTCGGTGGCACTTTCGTGGCAGTCGGGAGGCAGCCCACGGTGAAGAGACCCAGAGAAGCTGACGGGCACAGAAACAGGCTTATGCTGACGGTTCAACCACACGCTAGAGAAATGGAGTCTCGTTGGGGCAACACAACCTTGCAGAATGAACGTTACAGGTCTCTACGCGCTTTCGTCTACAGATTTAAATGTATACATCTGTGGGGGGGTTTTTTTTCTTTTTAAAAGCCCCAGGCCACATGTACTAGCAATTCAGATTGTGTTAAGGAAAACAATTCCTTCCCACAGCACAACACACACACGCGCGCAAATACAAAGCAAGGCAGTGAACAACATCCAAAGAATGCTACAAGAACACAAAAGGTCGAGATCTGTCCTTGCCAAGAAATACCCTCCTGTTGCCCAGAGACGGGGACTCAGGACGTTGTTCCGTCCCACACTGAAGGGCCAGTCCACTTTACGGGCAGCATCCCGGAGTCTGAAAAGCACTTTCAAGTGTTCCCAGGAGCTCTCTGCACTCGTGAATGGCTAGCTGGCATTCTCGGCTGTCTCTTTCATTCCCCTCTGCTTTGAACACGGAAGGTAATGCATTTTTTTTCAATATATTTCCCAGAAGTAGTAGTCCCTACCCAAATGCATACGGCGCTGGATCATAGGTGGATACCAATTGGCCGTTGCCAGGACACCATTCCTAGAAGTCCCAGGCAGTGTGTCTAAGAATAATGTCAGTGCATTGCAGACCCTACGGGTGCCCGTGGGCAAGATGGGTATTTTGGGATCTCGGATGGCATGGGTAATTCTGGGGTTTCTGGCAGGAGACAGGTAACTGCTATGATAATGCTGTTTTCCACCGTTTCTTAAGACATGCCAGAGAGGCACTGCTAATTAAACAAATGTGAGATGAACGCGGCAACGAGAATAAATCGTGAGCTATTTCAAAATAATAAAAAGAAACTATCAAGAGAAATTGGTCGCTACAGAGAAACCTGAAACCGTGCTTAAATGATTTTGGAGTTTGTTCCAGAAGTCAGGTGCAAAGTCATCACGTAATTCCTCATTTCCATTGAATTCCTTAAGGTTCCTCTTTGGGAAAGGAGAAGAAAAAAAAAAAAAAACAACAACACCACAGCTTCAATAATTTAGATGGAGACACATCTGAGGATGCGATGTGACAAAAGGCCTGTAGTTCTAGCCCAGCCACATCTTGAATATATCAGTGTTTTCAAAAATGATCTGGGCACTCTGGAAAACGTTAAGGCTTTTTTAATTACAAGGTTTATGTCACTTGGTGAAATTTTAATGTAATGAAACATTCGGCTGGACCTTGTGCTGGATGTAAGAGAAAATTATTCATTGAAAATCAGACCATAGGCCACCTACTGTTTTTTTTAACAAATGGCTGAACTATCACGGGGTTACAGAACTTAACATGTAAATTGCAGTAGAACTTATAATTTCTGATTCAAATCCCTGAAGACTGCCATTTAAGTCAAATATATGAGTGAAATTTTGCTTCTGTGCCATAATAATGCAGTGAAATGGTCAAAAATCTGAACATATCTAGGGTAATTATTAACCCAATAATACTGTGCTTTTAGTTATTTAATCAAAGGTATAAAAATTATTAATGTCAAATTCTTCTTATAAAAATGAAGTTTTAAACACCAGCTTTTAATTTGAAGGGTGACAATGCTAAATCTAGCCCATTAGGGGAATTTCTTGCAAAGCCAAGTGGCCTAAGTGAGAGAGAAAGATTGCTGCTCATTTTTCAGGTCATTACTAGGAAATAGCAGAAAAGGACAATTTTTCTCCAAAACGGTCTTGAACTAATTTTTAACATAAACTGAACTTGACCGGTCTTCATAAGCTCAACTTGATCTATGGGCTAAGACAAAAACCACGAGGCAAATCCCACGGAAATCCCATGCTTCCCAGGTAAACACCGCAAGAGGGGTGCGGGACCGGAAGTCGCTGCCCCGTGCTGGCCACATCCTCTTGTCTTCTATTTTGTGCTTCAGGAAAATCAGAAAGGTGACTTCATGTCACCTGGTAAGAGTAATAGATTTTTTCCCTTTCGCTCTCATCTCCTGAATGTTAAAAACGTATTGGTAATACAGAAATTTCAATTTTCACATCATCTGTGCTAAGGAGGTTCCGTCGCCCATGAGCTCAGGCATCTCTGTGCTCCTAGGACCCCTCCTCATCCGTGTGTACATCCCTGGGACAAAGTTCTTGCGTTTCCATTGATAATACAGAAATCTCGTCTCTCGACTCTGGCCGCCTATACCCCAGGGTACTAGGAAGTAATACTTTATTTTTGCAGCCATGAGGTGTAAATGTATTCCACTCACCCTGTCTCCCTGACTTTTTGGTGGTCAATAGGGCCAGCAGGAGCTTAGCTCTAAGTGTCCCAGGGAAAATGAAATCTGTTCCCAGTGAGAACAGTGTTCTCACTTCCCAGTGAGAACAGATTTCATTCTCTCTTCGGAGCGCAGGAGAGGAAGGAGGGTCCCCAAAGTCTCCATTGACCAAATGACTCAAACTCCTCCCGCATCCAGCTTATCCACAGAATCCCTGCTGCTCATTTTTCAGTCCCCTCCCCCAAATTGGGACAAGATTGAGATGGCTTTGGTTTTTTGCTTGTTTCCTAAAAAAAAAAAAAAAAGTGCAATTGAAACAGAGAAACAAGCAGGAAAAGAGAGGAGAGTTCCAGGAAAGAATCTGAATTAGCTAGCGATGGAAAGCCAACCTGTAAATATCCAAAGACCATCTCACAGCCCAGATTCAAAGGAATGAAGTGACATCTGTACAAAGAGAGACCGTCATCCATGCATCCTGGTGGCACCCTTTCTTAAAGACACAGAAGCTCCCAGGAGGAGCCTGAGCAGCTCTAACACCCTCGCGCCCCATCCCCCACAAACAGGTGCTGCCCAGCACTTCCTAAACGGTGCCCATCGCCTGGTCTGCTCCTGCAGTCGCATCACGGGGTGTGCTCCTCGCTGAGAACCTGGGGGCCAAAAAGCCATGCTCTCTCCCTACCCTCGAAGCCACTCCCCACCTCGCAGCCGGTGCAGGTCCCCAGCAGTCCTTGAGTCCACGCCCTGTCACTGCTCTCTCATCCCTATCTAAAATGATCAGTCATCTCGTGCCACCACCTGCCTTTTCGATCCAGTGCCAGATGCACTACGAAAAACTGTCAGTCCTGCCTTGCTTGCATTTATACAGCGTCTCATTAACACCTCGCTCCCCTCTGGCCCCCTGCCACCACGATTTAAGGAGACTTGTGTTCCTAAACATACACAAGATAAGAAACCAAAAACTATGTTCAGATACGGCTGTGGGTCCGTCTGACTTCAGCTCACAAATACTGAGCCATCCAACCAACTTCTAGCTGACGTATTTCAACTGAGACAGGTTCATACCTGACACCTGGACACGGAGTTCTCAAGTCAATGAATTTTTAAAATATGCTCCTATAATAACCAATATCTATGAATTTTCTACCTGAGCGACTTTGGTCTAGAACAGGGAAATTACTTGAGATATAATAAATAGGGACTGAGGACATATCCGGTCTGTTGTCGAGAATAGTATATTGTCCTGGGAAAGGGCCTGACAGACTGACAAAGCCACAGGGTCTGTCGCCTGCCCCACACCCTGATCCCTTTGTCACGGAGCAACGCTGGGCTTCTAGAGGCCACGGGTTTTACCAGGTGCCCAATGCCTCTTGGAAAATGTGTCCAGAAGGGGACCCTCACCTGAGCCATCATGGAGAAGGGCGATGTCTGGGTGTAGATGTGGCATCCGCCTGCCACACAGCAGACCCAGTCCTTCCCCAGGGACACCCAGTAGGAATCAAGAGGTGCTCATATCTCATGGTCTTAGGAAGTCATCCTCGGATCAAGTCCTAAAGCAGCCGTGTTCTCACCACGGTTTCGTGCCTCCTAAGACCACAAATGCCCAGACTTCTTGGGCTCTTCATTTTCTACATATCTGGGGACCAAGACTGAGTTTGTCTTGGCTTTTCGGCACTGTCCTCATGCCCGTGTGTCTGCGAGGGAAGAAGGAATCTGTCCAGCAGAATAAGGACTATGAAACACTGCCATAGCCTGGAGCACAGCCTCACAGCAGGAAAGGCTGGGGCGCATCCGGCTTCAATATGGCAGACTGGGCATGAGGCCGGGTGCCATTTGTACTGAATGGACTGGAAGCCTCGACCAGCCACTCATCAGATGGGTCCACATGGCTTGGCTAACCCTCTTGTGTGCCCAGCCAGTGATAGCCAGCTGGCCGCCAGGGAGAGGAAGGATCTCGGCCCCTTGCTCCCCAGGCCCCCTTGCACCCGCGTGTCTGTGCTCTAGACCAACCACACTCTCCCAGAATCCCCATCTGGCTTTTCTTTCTTCCTCACTAGGGGTGCATTGTTACTGTGCCTTTGCGCACTGATACAAGGACTCTGGGCGAGGAAGCTCTTTGCTTTTAACTCAGGGGAAGCCAAAACCAGCAGCTCCGATGTTTGTACTTGAAATTGTGCAAAACTGACTTTATGAAAGAGAGAATGAGAGAAGGAGGGAAGAAAGAATAAAAGAGACTCCACCCAACGACTGAAGTCGAGGCAGAGGTTGAGATGCCGAATGCCAGCCTTCAGTCCAAACTGGTGTTTCGAGCCTACTTCTACCCTCCTAAAATACGTCCGTGTAATTGAAGCATTTTCACAAATGCCTGTATGAATGGCAGGGCTATAATAAGCATCTTTTCTGGGCTAGATTACACCATCGCACCAAGTTAGAGTCCTAATTATCAGGTTTTCTTGGGAGCACCTGGCTGAGTGAACTTGTACTAAAATATATCTAATTTGGTTTTATATAGCACCTTTTAGTACACACTGTGCCTTATTTCAAACTGCTTTAATGAGTAATGAATTAGATCCTGGCAGAGCAGTGACTCCTCAAATGAGTGAAGAGATATTACGGGCTCAGCAATAGCTCAAATTGGAAAACCAGTGCTCCCGTGGCAGCTCATCTCCTGTTCTCTGCAGGAAAGGTCATGCTGTCGTGCTTTCCCATGTGGCCGAGGGCAGGGGAGCCTGGAGGAGCGAGCAGGTGGGCATCAGCACGCCCATCACGGGGCAGGTGCCAGGGGGCAGGACACGCCTGCTGGGGATGGGACCATGAGCAGCCCGGCTGGCAGGAGACTGGAGAAGACAGAGATGTTACAGCTGTACCCCAGGAAGCAAGGAGAAGCGGGGTCCAGCCAGGCATCGGTGGGTGTTCCCAAGAGTGGGTTGAATGTGACATCTGGTAATTTGAGGACAGGTGATTTTAGGAAAATCAGGCAGTCGGGGACTGAAACTCAGAGCCCTACCTCCACACCAAGATAGGTACCCGTGCCTCTTCGTCCCCAAGAGGCATAATCTTTCTACATATCTCTCAATAAAGAGACTGAATTTACATATGTCTAAGGTGACCATTGTCTCAATTTATCTTGGATTTGCCCAGGACCAAGGGAGGCTAAGTTGGAAAAGTGCCAGGCAAATGGGGACAGGTTAGTCACTCATATCTAGAGCAGATTTCTCAAAGTGTGGCACTCAGACCCTCTGCTCATTTAAAGCCCAGATGCCGGTACCCTCACTCCATACCTACTGATTGAGAATTTGGGGATGTAGGATTCAACCACTTGCATTTAAATGGTACTTTGGTTGTTGCGTATTTGCAAACAACTTCTGAGATTTATTTTCCTGAAGAAACTAAAAGCAGCAGCAAACATTACATCAACAAGAAGAATTTCATGCAAAATCTTCCGAGAAGAGAGGCAGGTCCCCAGGCCAGATAGAGCTGGGTCCGCTCAATGGGAACAAGTAGCCCAAAAATTGGGGCGAGGAGACTGGAGGGGTGCCCACAAGGCAGAATCAGGCCAAATGGCCTGTAGTATCCCCCACAAGGCTAGATGGAGCAAAGGCGCCCCAAAGCAAAGCATATAGTACTTTCCCTCTACTTCTGGCATGGAGCAAAGCCCTCAGAAAGGGAAGCTCCATCAGGGGAGGATAGGAGTCCAACTGGGCACCTGGTGCTGCCCGCTGCCCAAACTACCTTCCAGGGGCCAGGAGATTCTAGGGGAAGGTGACCCATTAGAAAGCACAGAACCAGCGGGGCGCCTGGGTGGCTCAGTGGGTTAAAGCCTCTGCCTTCGGCTCAGGTCATGATCTCAGGGTCCTGGGAGCGAGCCCCACATCGGGCTCTCTGCTCAGCAGGGAACCTGCTTCCC
>JAQQSY010006005.1:0-11306 GCA_028646535.1 Procyon lotor | reverse complement strand
TCTAGGCTTGGCTGTGTGCCTTGCTCTGGCCAATAGAACATAAGTGGAATGCAAGCAGAGATTTGAAAAACACTTGCGCTCTCTTGGTGCTCTTGGGAACTTTATAATCACCATCATATGAATAGACCTAAGCTAATATACTGGGTATTGAATTACTTCCATCACCCCTACTAGCAGATAGCCTTCATCACATGCATAGGTAATCCCAGCTGGTTGGATGAGCCCAGCATCTGCCATGTGACAAAAGACAAGTTATCTCATCTGAGGCTGGTACAAACTGCTGGCCCACAGAATTGGCAGCAAATAAATGTTTTAAGTTGCTTAGCTTAAGATAACTTGCTTTGGAGAAAAAACTAACCGATATACCCTCCATTGCATAAAAGAAATGTCCCTAATTATAATTTTAAAAAATATTTAATAGGTTAATACATAATCCCAAAAGAAAGTTTGGATATATGAAAAGAAGAAAAATTTTAAAACACCTAAAATCCTACTACTCAGAAATAACAATGCTGATATTTTAATTTATCTGTCTGAATATATGCGTTGTGGGGAATGGGCTGGCAAGTTATGGTGTGCATAGGATGATACACAACCACGTGTACACATACCAAAATACAACACACACCTACACATACACAGTACAATCTTTGGCAAAAATACATGAACAGAGATTATAAAATATGCTTGTAAAATGTGCTTTATTGTTCAGTCACATAAAGGTACATTACACAGGTAAAATTTCATTAATAGGACCACTGTTAGCATCCTTTTTTAAAGGCATTAAATAGGGAACGGCAGGAACAGCAAGCTGGAGTTGGAACAGAGCAAGTGAGTTCCTCAGAAGGGCAATTGATTGATGAGGTTACTGGGAACAACAGGGATGGTTTCTTGCCTATAAGAAATTCTGAATTTTTTATTCTGAACATATTTATATTTTATCTGTTCCCTCCTCCTCCAAATATGACATTTGTTTTTGTCTGTTCTATGCAGTACTTCCTACTATATAGTTAAGCCCTGTGGTTAGCTCTGAATGTAGCCACTGTGAGGCCTCACAGTCCCTTCCTTGTACTCATGGTGGCCCACCTGTACCTGGGACATGGGGGCCATTTCATAGCTGCTGAGGATTTAGGGGCTCCTGTTTGCCCCTAAAGCAGGAGTGTCCCCACACACAGATGTGCCCCTACACATCAGTGTAGCAGCATACCTTCAATGTGGGTGATTTTAAGCTGTCTAGGTTCTTGGGAAGAAGGTCCCTGAGGTCTAGATTCTTGGGAAGTCTCCAGAGGGTTTAACTTAAGACTAAAAGACAAATTTGACTTTCTGGAACTTTTGTTTATGGAGGAGAGGGTATCCGCCCAACATTTTTCTGATCCTAATGTAGACAGGAAATCTCCATATGCACTCCATAATCAGTGACCCATGAGCCTTTGGGGGCAGCGTTCCCTGTAATGGCAGCATCTACACAACATCGAAACACTGTTACAGCAAGATGTAGCCTATGTAATGTCAGGCAGCTGTTCTGAATTAGCTAAAAATGGTAGTTTTCACATGAGGTAGATAAAACCTGTGTTTGTAAAAATTTCCTCCCTTGATATATTCCCAGAAATCTTTTGGCATCCATGACCTCAACATTAGTGTTCCCCACCGATGGGAGTCATTGCCCTTAAGGAGTGCTTTTGAGTGAACTAGCATCGGAAAAAACAAAAGAGCTTTCGAGCCTCATTTTCCTTGAATCTAGGAAGAAAACCACTGGCCCCCGACTAAGGAAACTATTCTCAATGTGCTATCTCTGAATAACAAAGGAGCAGGTTTTATATCTACAAATTAGATACTTACATCTGGCCTGATGTTACAGTGAGGCTTGTTTTATGTGTGACTTGTTTAATAGTGTGACTTGTTTAAATGTGTGACTTGTTTAAATAGTCTACCTTGATCACAACTTCAACCTCTTCAAGTGGCCTTAATGGAGGACGCCAGTCAAGGATTTTGTGGCCAGTCAAAAAGGCCCAAAGCTTGAGCTAGGAAAACAGTCCCAGAGTTGAACATACTATATCCCTCCCTCACCCTCACAACTTGTCCTGCTTCCCATGACATTTTTTAAAAGACTTAATTATTTATTTATTTGACAGTGAGAGTGAGGGAGAGAGAGTCGAGGGAGGGGGAGAAGCAGACTCCACGCTGAACATGGAGCCTCATGCAGGGCTCGATCTCACAACACTGAGATCGCAACCAAGAGTCGAAGGCGTAACCCACTGAACCACCCAGGTACCCGCCCTCCTGAAACATTTTTTAAATGGGACGTTTCTAATAAAAAAAATCCAGATTTTAAATATTTCCCTTATGACATCTGAAGCTCTGCCAACACAGGGCCTGACTTCCCATTGGTCAATAACTGACTAGTGTGGAGAGATTGTACCCTCCTTAGTGGGGGGGCACCCTACAGTTAGCCTGAGCCCCAGCAGGCTCTATTGCCTCATTCACTCAGAAGCTCCAAATACTGTTTTACTTAATTGCTTCCCTCTTCTGTTTACCAACGGGACTCCACATTCCTCTTATGTTGCATCTCCTGGTCCAAATGGTTTAATTAGTAATAAGTTAGCAGACAGAACTGTGGCCAACCATTTGACATCTTCAATGCCTCATTCTTCAGACTGCATCTAGACCTTTCTTTTTTGCCTTATCTCCCCCTTCATTTTCCTCTCTCACAGCTAAAATTCAGAGTTCCTTTTACCCAGGTTGCAGACATGAACATTTTTGCCGTTGGGAAGCCCACATACTATGGTTTACACTGAAACCTGTGTCTTCTAGAAATAGCACCATTGTCTTCTTACGGATTTCAGGGATTTATACAATTCTTTGCACAGGGCAAGAGAGCTATGCGAGTCTAGCAGGTATCTTCCTGAAATAAAGGGATCGGAGAAAGTATTTTTTTTTTTTTACCTTTGATGTTTATTTCATGTGATCTTTATTTAGAACATTATCATTCCAGGTAATTCTTTTAAAAGAAATCTGACTGTGACCCCTGCTTTTTCCTTGGCCATTATGAATCAGAAGAGTGGGGTTCAGCTTTGTAAATGTTACTATTTTAGAATTCGGAAAAGATCTCTTAAGCCTCCATCTGAATCTCTGTATTGTTGAGAGAAGCAGCCCAATCATCATAAAATAGTCCTCTGACCCCTGGCTTTGAAATTGTGTACACAATGCTGGGGAACAAAGAGCTCTTTTTCATCTGCATTTATGTATTCAATTTAAATCACACCATTAATAGGCTATGTTAAATCATGTGATTTGGTTGATGTATTATTTTCTAGTTAATTCAAGGTGCTTCATCTGTGCATATTTTATCTCCCTCACGTGGCTAGTGGTTACTTAGTGCAGTCCTAGACCATTGATTTTGCTCAGGTCTGTGTAAAAGATTGAAAGTGAGAGAAACTTGAAGGAAGGTCACTCGTAGGAGACTACTGCAATCATCTAGGTTTGCAGAATCATAATGACGTTGGTCAGGCTTAAGGCAGTAGGAATGGAAAGAAGGCATACATTCATTACCTGACTAAAAGGCAATCCATTAGAAAAATCCTTACGAGTATAATGCTAAGTGAAATAAGCCAGTCAGAGAAAAACAAATACCATATGATTTCACTTATATGTGGAACATAAGAAACAAAGCAAATGAGCATGGAGAGGAAAAAGGCAAGAGAGCCAAACCAAGAAACGGACTCTTAAATATAGAGAACAAACTGATGGTTACCAGAGGGGAGGAGGCTTGGGGGGATGGGTGAAGTAGGTGATGAGGATGAAGGAGGACACCTACTGTGATGAGCACTGGGTGATATATGGAAGTGTTGAATCACTGAATCGTACACCTGAAACTAATATAACACTGTCTATTAACTTGACTGGAATTAAAATAAAAAATAAGAAAGAGAACCAGAAAAATCCTTAAGAAAGGAAGCTGGGAGGAATTTCTTCAGGCATTGAAAGAGCTTCAGCAAAAGGTTATTTTCCAGGATTCTAGTTTCATGGACTGTTACAAGAAGACAAGTTTGAAAATACTAACTCTAGGAAACAGTCTGTTGTGCTTTAGTCATCTCAGAGATTTTAATATGTTGATGTGCTTTGTGAGCCTGCAAGAATGTGATAAATTAGGTCACATGCACCGAATTTGTTTGACTATGGAATTCCTTTTGGAGGACATCTCATAGTATTTGTGTTCTGTGGAACACATTTTGAGATAAAAGAAGACACCTAAGACACTGAGGACTTGCTAATGAACTGCTGGCCTGGATTCAGAGGAGAGAAGCTCCAGATAGTGCATAAGTAACTTCAGAGAAGGTACCTTCAGTATTATAGAATGCACAAGACAACACCCAGATGTCCCTTTCAAAGTCAAGGAACTCGCTCTATCAGCTTTGAGGAGTGTTGCCAGCGAACAGCTTACAAGGGAGGCTCTGTCCAGAAAGTGCCCTCAAATGAGGGTAGTTGCTTTGCTCAAATATACAGTCCCTCCCCAGGGGCAGCGTGCATCCCGCGATAGTTGATATGAAGGTACAGAGGCTCAACTCCTTGCTTTGATTGAGATTATCTCTGATGGGTCATTCCAGTTCAGAGCTCCCCCTGGAGCTCTCTGTTACAATAACAGAGATCTCTGTTACAATGCATTGTCATTGGGTTTCTCCCTGAGTCTTATCTGAGCCAACTTTCAGTCAGGAAAACCACTGGTGAAAGGAGAGCCCATAAGGAAGGAATTGCAACATTATAGCAAGTGTATGGGAACAGTGATTCCTCTGGTTCTTCCCCAAAAAATCTATAGCCATTTATTCAGGCTACCATATACTGAAAGGAGAATATCCAGGCATTTCAAGGACTATGGGACACTGAGTCAAGTTGAGATTGATCCCCATATGATCAACTGAAGTCACTGTTGCAATTATCATTTCATATAATAAAGTGGTCATAATGGCCACTTTATGAAAGTGAGGTTTTATGGGCATCAAGTAGTAAATGGAGTCATGATCTCGGTCCTGGTTCACTGTGTGTTCACCAGCTCCATAGACTCACCCAGTAATCCAGCAATCATTTCTCCAGTATCCACATTATAATTTTCATGGACATTCTGGTAATTGGCTGAACCTTCCCATTTATTCTTTTGTCTATGAGGTAACAGCTATTATAATGGGGAAAGCCAAATGGTAGCCTCTGAAACGTCCATTCTTCCCAGACAAGACTATAAAATCAAAACAATACCACTTCATGGGAAGAACGGTAGAGATTAGCACTACCTTTAAAGACCTACAGAATACAGGGGTGGTAGTCCCTATCATATCCCTATTCATTTAATTCACTAGTCTGGTCCCTAGAAAAAATAAACAGATCCTAGAGGATGGAAGTGGACCATTACAAACTCAACAAAGTAGTAGTCCAAGTTTCAGCTGCTGTGTTAGTGATAGTATCTGTGCTAGAGCTGACAGGCTTAGGTTCATGGTAAGTATATATTGATCTGATCTGGTGAGTGCCTTCTTTTTCACTTCCATCATGAAGGACAATCAGTTGAAATTCAATATACAGTCTTGCCACAGGACTATGTTAACTCTACCATCTTCTGTCATAATATAATCTGGATGGATCTAGACATTTCATAGTACATCATATTACTTTACCACTTTTGTGATAATTATGTTTATTGAACCAGATGAGCAAGGAGTGGTACATCAGAAACTTTGGAAGACTTGCACAGACATATTTTCACCAGGGAGTAGAGATGAACTCTTCAAAGATTCAAAGACTCATATCAATTAAGTTTTTAGGAGTCCAGTGGGGTGGGCCATGCTGGCACATCCCCTCCCAGTTGAAGCACAAATTATTACTTATGCCTCCTGCCATTACAAAAGAAGCACAACATCCAGATGGCTTCCTCAGATTCTGAAGGCAACAACTTCCAAACTCGGCACTATTACTCCAACCTATTCATCATCTGACATGGAAGACAGCCAGCTCTGAGGGGGAACTAGAGCAGGAAATGGCTTTGCAGCATTCAGTTTGTGAAACAAGCAGCCCTACAACTTGAGCCGCACAACATGACAGATCTTACGCTATTTGATGTATCTGGTCACAGGGAGCCCATGTGAAGTTCATGATAAACCTCAGGAGGAAAATCACAACAATGAGCACCAACGTTCTGGAGCAAGGCATGCCATCCTCAGCAGAGAACAATACATTATTTGAAAAAAAGCCACCATAGAGCCTAAGATGTAAGTGATCATGTGATCAAAACTGTCTATCATGAGTAGGATTCCACCAATCTTGCCAAGTCATGAAGTCTGGCAGCTCCAGAAGCAATTTTTCCAAAGACAGAAGTGGTACATCTGGGACCAGCATGAGCAGAGCCAAAGGGTGCAAGTAAACTGAAGAATCAGGTCACTCAGACTCCCATGTCATCCGCCACTATTGCACTGATGCCTCTCCTTTAGGTCACACCAACGTGGTTCTATTATGACCTGTCAATGAAAAAATAAATAGGATGAGCTTGGTTCATGGGTGAGCAAGCCCAGTATATGGATGAAGCTGAAATTAGACTGTCACTGCACTGCAGCCGTAATCAAGAATGGCCATAAAAGATAGCAGTGAAGGGAAATCCTCCCTAAGAGTGAAGTTTCAATAAGTGCACATGGTCATACACTTAGTATAGAGAGAGAAGTGTCTTATCCTGATATTAAATATGTATGTGTGTGTGTACGCATTCCCATGAGTTATGGCAAATGTCTTGTTTGGTTGGCGAGAGACATAGGAAAGAGGGAAATTAGAAGGTCACAGCCCAGAAGAAGTGGAAAGAAGCATGTATATACCTTAGGGAGTGGGCACAAAGTGTGAAGATCTCTGTATGATGTGTTAATTCACAGTGGAGAGCATTCACCACGGAAGAGGCACTAGACCACTAAGTAGGCAGAATGACTTGGCCAGTCCAGCACTGGCCCAATGGGCACATGACCAGAGAAGCTATGCTTTAAAGGAATAAGGCTATACATGGGCCCCAAAACATGGGTTCCCATTTTCCAAGGCCAATATAAGTACTTTTGTGAAATGTCTAACCTGCCAGCAACAGAGGCTAGGATTGAGCTTTCAATATTATATCATTCTTAGAAGAGACTAACCTTCCATTTGAAGGCAAAATAATTACATGGGACCTCTTTGACCCTGGTACTTCATCTTGACCGGAATTTACATATATTCTGGCAATGGGTTTTTCTTTCCTGCTCATATGACTTCATCCAGTACTAACAGAGGACTCGTGGAATAACTGATCTGTTGGCATGGGATCCCACATAAAGTTGCAGTTGACCAAGGAACCCACTACAGCAAAGGGGTTCATACCATGGAAGCCATTCATCCTATTTTATATTGCATCACTGAGATGTTGGCCTGATAGAGCAATGGAACCACTCTTTGAAGACATAATTAAGGCATCAGATTGGAGATGATGCTTTATGAATATGAGACACATCCTTTAAGACCCATTATATACCCTAAACCAATAATCATTATAAGGTACTATGTCCCCAGTATGTAGGCTACATGCGTCCAGGAACTAAGGAGTGATAGTAGTAGTCCCACTTATTATCACCCTCCATAAACTGCTTTAAAAATTTATACTTCTATTTTCATAACCCTAGGTTCTGAAGATCTAGAACTTCTGATTCCTAGATGTAGAATATTTCCATTAAGGGACAATTAAGGGCCTCATTGAACTTTAAGCTATGGCTGTCATCTAATCTCTTTGAGGTTTTGCCAAGACCACTGGGCAAGGAAAGGAGTGACCAGCCTGCCAAGGGTAATTGACCCTTATCATTAGGAGAAGAGATGGTTATTGTTATACAACAGGAGCAAGAAAGACTATGTTCAGCATCCAGGTGAACCACTACAGTGTCTCTTGTAATTCTCTTGTTTATTTCTATCAGTGGCCATGATCTAAGAATTGCACCAGTTGACCAGAGCATTCAGACCCCACAGGAATGAGAGTCTACTACTCCAGTAGGTCATCCACCTAGACCAACAGAGGTGCTAGTTAGGCTGTGGGGAATTTAGAATGAGCAATAGAAGAGGATTCTTTGCAGCCTTAGGACCATTTGTAGCTGTGGACCTTTGAGTTTAGCCTACTAACTTTCATCTAATCAGTTTCCCTAAGAAAAAAGACCAACAAGAATCCTCAAGTTGCTGTTCCGTGATGGTGTGTGTTTATAAGAAGCAAGTGGATTCACATAGAAGAAGAGATGGACTTGTGTGAGTGTTGTGATATGCTACCCAGATCCCCTCTACAGGACTGAGCAGTCATCCCCCCGCAGCCAGGAGGCCTTCCCCAGGAATCACTTTTGGTCAAAGGGAGCTGTCTCACTCAAGATAATGCCCTCTTCCTGGGGGCAACTTGGATCCTAATCTATATGAGGAACAAAGGTGGTAGGTCCCTTGCTCAAACAGGACATCTCTGAATGGTCGTATTAACATCAGAGCTCCCCCAGAGAATCAGCTGAAGGCTCTGTTACAACTGTATTATGGCTCAACCCCTCCTTTGGTTTAATCCAGCTTTCCTCATTCCCTGACAGCTCTTGTAACTGAGAGTTCTCCCCATAAACCACGTGCACATAAATCTTAGAGTCTCATCCCAGGGGAACCCATCTCATGACAGATGTGAAATTTAAGGGTTCTCTCTATAGCTTAGGCAGGCAGCCTGATGTAAATCAAATATCTACTCACAGTCTGATGATTATGTTACACTAAATCAGGCTGGCTTTAATGGACACTCTATGTCCTTATCAATTTCCTGCGGATGTGGTTGGAATCCTGAGATTTCTCTTTAATGTGACAGAATAGCTGTGTGTTTCAAAGGCTAAGGGAGTGTAGTGTGACAGGAAGGGGTTTTGGCCAAATGTTAGAGAGGTCATGGTCCTGAGGCTGTGGTCTGAGAAGGATGATTGTTGAGTATCAAGGAACTTTTATTAACTGACACTCTCAACTGAGAATGGTAAGGGTGTGTTGGGCTCCTAGGGAAGAGTTATGTCTGCAGAGAAGCAGGTACAAAAATGCCAGAGATAAACCCTTGTTTCTCCAAATGGTAAACCTCTAAGTCCTATATTTTATATTTTTGTGATGATTATGTTAGTTTACTACTTTTAAGCCAGACTTGGCTGAGATTAAACATTTTTTATGACTTCCAACATACACAAGTCCAACCCAAACTTAAAAATCCCCATGATCCAGTAATTCTATCTTTGGTAGACACCCCCAAAGAAATTCTTCTACATTTGAAAGAATGTATATAGCATAATTGTTCACTGTATCAAAACTCTGAAGCAGCCCAAATATCCATTAAAAGAAAAATGGGTGTATATTTATATGGTGAAATATTATTATAGTCAACAACAGAATACAATGATTGAAATGAACTATAGTGAAAAGCAAAAGTATGGATAAAGTTAGCAAAAGAACATTCCATAAAAAAAGGAAGAACCAAAGGATTACATAGGGTATAATCCCATTTTTATAACAGCATAGAAACTTCTAAAAAATTTTTGTGAAGGTGTTTTATAAGAATACATATAAATGCAATAAAACATGAAATGCAGGCCGATGGTTTCCTAGGATAGGAGAAAGTTAAGAGATGCTTGATTAGATGTAGGTTGTTGTCATGGACCTAGCTTTTATGCTAGTGGTCAATAGGTCTATGATGTTTATTATATTACTAAGTACTCTGGGATCCATATGTAGATCACTGATGTGAGTGTATCATGAACCAAATATTATGATTAATACGACTCCAGTCCTGAAAGAGGGAAAAAAATAAACCCAAAAGATGACCACACCTGATTTTCACCTGCAAAGTTACTCAGGTTTTCGGTAATACCCAATTATATACCCAGAGTAAATACTCTAAGTTGGCTCATTGGCCCCCATCCTGGACCCTTTTTAGCATGCAGAGACCTGAAAGCTAAAAACTACAGTTCTCAGACTTCCTTGCAGGTAGAGCTTCACAAAGCAAGTACAGTCAAATGAGACTTTGATTTAGAATTACAGCCACGTGGAACGAGAGACAAGATATCACACCACTTGGTTGGTGTGGCGATGGTCGTGGGCAGAGAGGCAGGGAATCTGGGAGCAGGCAGCTGGGATATTTGCTTCCTAAATCTGCAGCCTCTTGACCATGGCAGAAGCAGCTGCCAGCCTGACCCAGATTCACAGCTGTTTTGTAAGTCATTCTCGCAAGCTCAATCTAGGAGGCGATTCTTTGCTTCCCAATGGCACAATAAACAATACAATAGCCTTTAATAAATCCCTTTCTCTTAAACTTGCTGAATAGATTCTGTTCCTCAAAAACTGAATCCTGGCTGATACAATACCCATGACAGATTTTTTTTTCCTATTTCTCTATTAGTAAGATAGTATTAAAAGAAAAACAACTGTCATTGGTCAGTCCTTTTTTACTCAATGCTTTCTTCTTATCAAAAAGGACCTAATCTTTCCTTTTCTTCAATTTAAACAGGAGTGACACATATAAATGGGAAATACGACAGATAAAAGTTTTTTCTTTCTCAGGGTTCATCTCATTTGAGACAGACAATATATGTCTTAGTCATACCCAATTACTATGCACCAATCATACTTCTTTATAGTGAAACAATATGGTGCTTATTGAGTATTAAGATTCTACAAATGTAGAAAGGTGTGTGACACTGTGATAATTAAATAAAATTCAACTTACTATTAAAGTCCCATCTACTCAGATGTTCCTAATATGAAATCATTAATGAAGAAGGCTTATTAAAATCCCAAAGTGACAGGAAGTGTATGTGATGTGGATACTTACTCAGATAGGTCACTTATCCAGCAAAAAAGAGACTCAGTGGGGTATCATACATCTTCAGAAAATGGCTTAATCTCAAGGCAGGAGTCCTGCCTGATTATGCAGTGTGGCCCTACACTGAGCCATGCCTAGATTGGACAGTCTCTGCAAATGGCATTTCCTGGGGAGGACCCTTCTGTTTCCCATGTATTGAATATGTGGCAAAAATGACAATCAAGGATATGAAAAATTATAATAGTGTAATTAGAATTAGACCACTACTTACTGCCAGGCTCGTCTTCCTGAATTGTATTCTGCTGTGAGTGTAATGGAGCCCTATTAAAACTATATAGGGTGCCTGGGTTGTGGACATTGGGGAGGGTATGTGCTGTTAAGTGCTGTGAAATGTGTAAGCCTGACGAGTCACAGACATGTACCCTGGGGCAAATAATACATTATATGTTAATAAAAATTT